>LZPO01088131.1:0-22317 GCA_001675575.1 Neotoma lepida | reverse complement strand
AACTAAATCTAAACCATAGCATAAGACATGTTTTTGCATTATTTTATATTTAGCCAATAGTTTTCTTTTTTTAAAAAATAGCTTTTATTCAGTTTTTGAGAATTNTCATATAGTATATTTTGATCATATTCTTTCCCCTTCCCAAGTCCTCCAGATTCAACATGCTCCATCCACCCAACCTCATGTTCTTTCTTTAAAAAAATTAAATAAAACAAAACAAAACAAAACAGCAACAAAAAACCCAAACTGAAGCAAAACAAAGCACACACACGCAAATCCCACAGAGTTGGATTTATGTTGGTCAACTACTCCTGAGCATGAGGCCTGCCCTGGAGTGTGGTCAACACACCCAGTGTTACTCCATTGGAGAAAAATGATTTTTCCTCTCCTANCCCACCCTGAACAGAGCTGATCTCCTCTTCGTGTTTTCGGTGACACTGTTAATACTGAAATGCATCATTTTACTTTTTGTTGTGTTGACATGTTTGCCGGCACATACGTGCACATGCACTCAGAAGCTGAAGTTGACATCAGGTGGCTTCCCTCATTAAGCGCCACTTCATTTATGGAGGCAAAGCCTCTCAGTGAGCCCAGAGCCCACCATTTCCAGATAGTCTCCTTTCTGCTTCCCAAGTGTGGGGATTACAGCTGGCCATCCCTCCTGCCTGGTGTGGGGATTACAGCTGGCTCTCCCTCCTGCCTGGTGTGGGGATTACAGCTGGCTATCTCTCCTGCCTGGTGCGGGGATTACAGCTGGCTATCTCTGTGCCTGGTGTGGAGATTACAGCTGGCTATCTCTGTGCCTGGTGTGGAGATTACAGCTGGCCATCCTTCCTGCCTGGTGTGAGGATTACAGCTGGTCAACTCTCCTGCCTGGCTTCCAGGAAGGTTCTGAGAATCTGAATTTTGTTCCTCATGCTTGTGAGGCAAGCACTTTACTCACTGAACTGCTTCCCTGCCCCCATTTTACTTTACTTTCTGCACATCCTTAGTTACTGGATTCTTCTATTTACCCACCAAGTGGAATATATAGGGTTTTAGGAAAAGTCAAAGTCATAAATTAGTTAGGACTTCAACTGCTATCTGGGTCCATAATATATCATTTGCTCCAGAATTTTGCTAAGGTATAGAGGGCTCTTGAACATAAAAAGATGGGGTTGGCGCCAGACAAATGTAAATATAAACTGGTAAGCAAACCGTTATCTTCAACATGATCAGATGGAAAAATGCAATCTATTAAGGATGCTTTTAGGAGAGTTTTAGTGTTAAAACAAGAAGCCAGGTATGGTTGCTGTGCTTTAGAGTAGAGTGGACACAANGACCACCTACAGATTAGATGACCAACAGCATACCCTGGTCTGCAGGAGGACATTCTTCAGGCAGTGACANACAGACCACCATCTACCAACACTGGCCACTTGGTGGTGCTGCAAAAATAGCCTGGGGATGCTGAAATTTTTTTTCTTCCGGCCTTGGCTTTTGCCACATTTAAATAGATGCCTTTCTCTGGAGACCCCAAAGTGTTATCACAGACAGTATTGCATTTCTCTTTACAATACCTTTTTGCATTCCACAGAGCCCAGGTGATTTATCAATGTCAGGGCTAAAGCTAATATGTTGTGTGTTCTCCTAGAAAATCAGGCTGAGGGGGACTTGACTGCTGAAGCTGTGAAAGCAGAGGAAGATGGGAGAGGTTTCCAGGAGTTCTTTCCCACATGACCTCAGAAGAGCTTCTTTTGTTCCCCTTCTGTTGCCTTGGGAAGAACAATTGAGTCAATATTTTAAAATGTCTACTGAATGGTGCATACTAGGTAACTCATTTTTGCTATATTAGAAGATGTGCTTAACTTGGAAGATTCTGAGTTGTGTTGATCCAATAAAACTGAAAGACATTTCAAACATTATACTTACATACAGCTTAAATACCACTGAAATACACCCAAAAGGATGCTCAGGTTCTTAGGATGGACTAGGATGTGATTAAGATCATTTATGGTGCCAACAAGTGGGGGCTCTACCCTGGGAGCAGCTGCATGTCAGTTTACTGATACAGGAACTTAGGTTGAAATGCTAAATGAATCCCCAGGGTTCTAAATCTGTATGTAAGACACATCCAACCAGGCATATACCCTGGTCTGCAACTTGCAAGTACAAATTTATGTGGGTGAAAAGCAAATTTGTAGTACACATCTACATTTTGATTTTTTTTCTCATTTTTTATTATTTCTTTNAGAATATCATGCATTGTATTTTGACCACATTCACCCCTCCCCCCAACTCCTTCCAAATGCATAGGTCTCTTTCCCTATCCACTCAACTTTGTGTCTCTTTTGTTTTTGAAAGTTTTAATTGTGATTAAATTGTGATTAAAAAGGTAGTAAGCTTTTATTATAAATGAGTTATTTGAGAGCAGTACTATGTAAGACCAGGTGAGTGCCATGTCAGGAAGTAAGTAGATATAAACAACTTTCACCTAAACCATTGCTACAACCTTTATCTCTCAGCCCTGGTATCAGGGTTCCATGTTAGGTTCACAAGAAACCAAACTGGTTATGCATAAACAATGGCCAGGAACCAAGAATCCCAGGAGGAGGCTCATGTTCACAGCAGCAGTGGTGCCTGGGATCTATGGATCTATGCCTGGCTACCAGATGCCTGTACCTGGGAACATTACCAAACTACGTGCTTTGTTNTCCTCAGCTNAAAAATGGAGATAATATGAGTAGCCANTCCATGGAGTTGTGTCTTCATGCAACTTAAGCAGTTTAAGGTCTTAGGAATCCCAGTGGGTCTTCAGGTTTCAACTCCTGTCTAGCTGGGTGACAGCTATATTCCTGCAAGACTTTGTGTTGAGAGATGCTCTACAAAAATTCCCTGTAGACTTGACTCAATAAAGCATATGCAAAATGGCATGAAAAGGTTGATTCTGGAATAGACTAGTTTGGGTTCTAGATTGAATATGAGTAATTGTCATTAATTATACTAATTGGCACATGCTGAAGTATCCCTTTATGTTTCCTTATTCTGTTACTTGACTGTACTCTTTGCTTGGCTCACCTTATGGTGGCCAGGGTGGCATGCTTTTAGTGCCTTAGGGTTTTACATTGTTATTAAGAGGAGAAATCTGTATCTACTAGGAGCTGTGGCATGCTAGGTGTCCAAATCGCAGTCCCATTTTAAATCTAATTTGTTCCTTTTGTTTCATATTCATTGTTTACTTTAATATATTCTGTCCGAATACCAAAGGATCAGTGTCATTATACTTAAAGTAAATAACGTATGTCTAATCTGCTCCTCTTTTTCATAGAAGAAAAATGATTTTTTTCAAGTCTTTTTCTCCACATTTACTCACAGGTTGTCATCATTAACTTCTGCTATTTCCAGAACANGGTTTGCAGCATTGAAACTCTTGCCTGTAACATTTTAATGCTATTGTCCAATTTTACTAAACTATCTACTAGTTCAAATTTCAGATGTGAATAATTTAAAGGAGTCAAAAAACTGCCTTTTTTATTTTACCACTAAGAACTTTTCTCTATTTGCCTTTATATTTCAAATATATTAAGAAAACCCCATATTTCCTGGGGAAAAATATCCACTACTTCTACAGGTTAAGAAACTCATTAGCTATACATGAGTTTAAAATGCATTATGCATTAATTTATTTATCTCCTTAAAATTCAGCTTTTCTCCTTGGGATGTTTTCTCCCCAAACTCATTTCTTAAAAACAAAATCCAAATACATTGAGCATGATTGAACATCACTGACTGACTAGGGAAGCCTGACCCAGTGGTGTTTATTACTCCGAGGTGCATATGAGGAATGTATGGATTCTTTTTTAATCTCTTCAACTCTCTTTAAACCAAATACTTCCACTTTAAATATGAAATTACAGCAGTAACTTTCCTTAATGTTAACAACAGAGCACATGAAGGGGAAGAAACTCATAATTTGTTTAAAGTAATTCCAACTGTTTTATTGNCTTCCAATCTGAGATAATTATGTATAAAGAAATTCATTTAAATTATTGACATTAATTCACTAACTATAACTTTAAATAATAATTTCATGAAAGGGAAAATTCACTGAAGTCCCAGAAACAAACAAGATTTAACAACTTATTAAAACTTTTCCTGCATTACCATAAATCAAAACCACATTTCTGTAATTTTGGCAGTGACAATGTTCTTATTGCAGAGCATGGAGCTAACATGTGTACAGTATGAGACTTAATAAGTATATATTTTCAATTTTATTAAAATGGCTGGGAAGACAGTGTCTATTTGTTTTTGTTCTATAGAAAGGCCACTGTCAGAACTTGTAATCTGAAACCTATCATTAGACATTCATCCAGAGCAGAGAAGCAGTCCATTTAAGATGTATTTATTTAACAAATAGTCAAGTACCCGCTGTGCTAAACATGGTGTCAGGAATTGTGGCTTTCAGAGCCCCAATTCTGCCCTGATAGTGCTCAGGTGGGAGTAGAGGAAAACAAATGATAAACCCTCACGTAAGATCTTCTCAGCAACAGAGGGTTNTATAGAAATACANAGCTTCAGGATGGGGAATGATGTGGTGGGCTACATGGAAGGATGCTCTNTGGAGGAGGGATTAAANTAATAATCACAATGGCTNATTACTGGAAGGCTGATGTTTGGAGCCCAGTGTCTTGGAGAACTAANGATAAGCTAGACATCTCCAGCACCATGAGAAGAAGGCAGTAGCAGATACCACAGGGATGTCAGCAGAGGTCAGCCCATATAAATACATGTCTAGGAACCTGAGTATTGTTTGAAATACACTGTGAGTTTGAATTGGAACTGGTGAGGCCATGAGTAAGAATGAAAGCAGGACATGAGGTGACCCCTGGACAACAGGTTCACTCATTTTCCTACATGGGAATGACATCGTTTAGAAAGCTATGCTCTAAACTGATTCCTCCTNACTTGCTCTTTTTGTCTCAGGTTTCTGTAAAGTGCGCTAGGTAGTCCTTTCCAGTCTAGTATCTTCAAAGACATTCTTTGGATCCCCNAAAATTTCTCTAGTGTCATCTGTTTTACTTCCATTGCTGAAAGGCTGTGGGTTCTTAGTGCCCGTGATTTTAGTGTGCCTGTTGTCATAACAGAGATAGGTAGACATAGCAGGAGACAGAGGTGAAGACATAATCAGCTGCATAGAAAACATGGCTGACCATAGGGTTGAAAGGGGTGATGACTTGGAATGATCTGGTTCTCTGTTCACTTACNCTTTATTTTGTACTTCAGTTCTCAAAAAGGTGAAAATCGTCCCTACTTAGACTGTGAGTTCTTCCTGGTCCAAATAAATGCCTTGACTTCTGAATCTCAAAATCTTTGTCTGATTTCTGACATACAGAAAATATGAANCGCTGCAATAGTCCATTGTGTTTAAAATAACCAAGCTTCAGTGTCTACTGCAGGTACCCCTGGGAGTATGTCCATCCTTCTTATGTTTTAGGCTGTTCTGAAACCTTGTCTGCAGCACTTNTTTCTTTGGGATTTCCTTCCCAGGGCTAAAGAATCTTCCTGCCTCTAGCCCTCTTTATAGCAAATGAACCTTTTTTATGGGTTGCTCTTCCTGACACAGAAGGTTTTCCTCTGTTTTCCTTATGTCTTCCCTAGCCAGCTAATACTCTTTACCCTAATGGGAACATTGCAGACACATGGAAGATCATCTGGGCCTACAGACCAGGCTGACACCAGTTCCACATCCAAAGTAATTCTATCATATCAAAAGTAATGGGACACATGTCTATGACAGTAATTTAGTAATAGGGCCAGAACTTCTAAATTCACATTTTTGTTTAGGCTCCCATAGTGAAGTGACCCTGTAAATTAACTATTTTCTACAGCCAACACCCAATGCCCAAGATTATCGAGATATACTTATTCTTAATATTAGCAGATCTTTTCCAATGGAGGCACCAGAATTCACCACTGAGCCCTGTTCTATGATCCATTGCACTAAAAGGAATTTCATGTAAAGAAATTCNAAAAATAATTCTTCGGTACAAGCCAATGCATGTAATCCAAAGACACAATCANTCTTGAGACTAGGAAGATTATAGGAAATGACCAGGTGGAAAGAATTCCCATGGAAAGTGCTGTTTTGAATTAGCCTGTGCAAAAAATACCTAACCTCTCAAATAGAATTGGATGCCTGAACAAGGGATGAACAGATTGCAGGAAAAGCAGGTAGCAGGCCAGGCATCCTAAAGAAAAGAGTATTCAAGTTCTATTCAGCAAGATCTATGGTGGTTGCAAATCTGGAGACTGAATGCCACTGGGTTCAAAGGATGTAAGGTGTATGATCATGAATGACTTATGAACCATTTGTGCCCTAGTTTTCTTGATAAAATCAGGGTGGCACCAGCACCTCATCCACAAGCTGGTACAAAAAGCAGCAAATGAAGGAGTTGGTTAAGCACTGTCATCATTGCCTGTCCCATCATCTCCAGGGCTGTTCCTGTAGACTCTGCTGGGATCTGTCACCAGCAGTGTAGTTATTTGCTGAGAATGAATTGCAATGGGCTCTACTGATCATCCCACGCTTTCTTCACATCTGCTAGAGGCAGCCAGAGCAAACTTTACTAAGTAGGTCTTATGTCACTTCTAGGTGATAAATTCTTCAAGAATCAGTCTGTATTCCTTGATCACATGTCCCCATGGTAAAGTAATTTGCACTTGGTTTCATAAACTCAATTACTGTCTCAATGATGAATTACATGAACAGTTATTACCTATCTATTTACCTGACACNGTCCATAGTTGTGCTGGTTAGTTTCTGTCAACTTGACACAAAATAGAAGCTTTTAAGAAGGAGCAACATTAACTGGAAGATGCTGCCATCAGATTGGTGTGAAGGAAAGTCTGTGGAGGCATTTTCTTGATTAATGATTGATGTAGAATGGCCTAGCCCACTCTGGGAAGGTGTCCTGGGTTATATGAAAAGCAAGCTGAGCAAGCCATGGAGAACAAGCCAGTAACCAGCATCCCTCCCTGGTCTCTGCTTCAGTTNTTGCCTCTAGGTTACTTCCCTAATTATGACAGAGAAATATAAGGCAAATAAACCTTTTCCTCCCCAATCTGCTTTTGGTTATGGTCTTTTTCACAGTGATAGAAAACTAATTATGACAATAGTTTGATGGGGAACATGCTTCTGTCCTGCCACACGGGGTGCTCAGTAAATATTTGTTGGGATAGCTGCTACCAAGTGCTGTGGAATAATCTTCTTGTACACTGTAAAGATTTATCACTTGAATTGGTTTAATAAGAAGCTGACATGCTGGTAGCTGGGCAGGAAATTGGGCTGGGAAAGCCAAACTGAGAATGATAGGAAGAAGGAGGATGGAGTCAGGAGACACCAGCAGCTGCTGAGGAAGCAAAATATGTAGAAAATGAGGTACAAACCATGAACCGTATAGCAAAGCATAGATAAGAAATATGGGTTAATTTAAATGTAAGAGCTATCTAGTAATAAGCCTACGCTACTGGCTAAGCATTTGTAATTAATACAAACCTCTGAGTGATTATTTGGAAGCAGCTATGGGATGGGTGAAACAGAGAAAAGCTCTGTTTACAATCAAGATTTGTAAATGGATAAATACAATTAAGTATAATAAAGAAGAAGTACAAGAGGCAACTTTGAGATGGGTGTATGGACATTTCTCTATAGTTATGTCTCAATTTTTATCATTGGTAACAATAGTAATGCATAGGATTTGGAAAAGGTTTGAAGATACTGACTTCAAAAGGTGGATAAGGGACCTAAATGAGATGACAGGGTGGTTCCTGAGGGACCCTGACAAGATTACAGTTGGTAAGGTAAAACTCCAAATCATGGGGATTCAGGAAGGCAGAAGNCCTCCACTGTCATAGCTAACCATCTTGTTTGAGTTTCCCAGGAAATGTCTGTGAAAAGAATAAGATTCTACCCAAGGTCATGCATCTCTGTGCCTGAAGCCTTGAGTCATTGCTGTTTTAACAGAAAAGAGTATTAATTTTTGTCAGTAAGTTTCACAATGAATGTTATTAATTATTCTGAAATTCTTGATTCTTAGCCCACAAGATTCTTCAATCACATTCCAGGGTGAGGGGCTCCTTTTCCTTCTCATGTCCCCATAATATCCCCCTCTCTCTATCCTGCTTCAGTTTTTATTATCTTTAAATGTCACACAATGGAGGCAAATGGAGAGAAATGACAGAGGAATATCAAAAGGCAAGCATAGCCACAGCAAGAAATTTAACTATTGACATCATGGCATTGCTCTAGCTTAACATTTAAAGGATATGATCTTGAGAATTAAAGGTTAGGTATTTTTAACCAAGTTTTTAATGTACTTTGAATTTTGAGTCTGCTGGTGACATTTTATGGTGAAGACATTTTCTTTCATACCCTGTTATTGTGGAGCTTAAGAGTCTGTGCTGCTTTCCTTACAATGTCTGTCCAGCATGAAATGGAAACAAGCACACCCCAATTGTTACTCTAAACACAGTTATGTAGTAGTGTTCTCTTCTATAGACGTTCCTCAAATTTGTTAGATTTTGCCTAACAAGTCATAGCCATTGATTCATTTATTTACTAATTCATTAATTCAACAAAGACTGTCAATCATTGTGTTAGGTCTGACTAAATATGGATTAGGATCAAGAACAGATTTTAGCGCATAATGTATGTTTGCTAGTATTATTTCTAATAACAAAACTTAGCTGTAGAATCCAAATATGCATCAGATCTCTCTCTCTGTCTGTCTCTGTCTCTCTGTCTCTCTTTGTGCGTGTATGTTTTGTAATCATGTGTATATACATATGTATTATGCATGTGAAGATGAAAGGTCATCCTTAGGTGTCATTGCCTTACCTCCTTTTTAGGGGAGACAGAATTTCTCATTGACACTTAGGCTTGCTAATTAAACTAGGCAGGTTGCCTAGCAAGCCCTAGGGACCTGTCTGTTTCTGCTTCCACAGTACTGAGATTACAAATGTGCACCACTATGCCCAGATTTTTACATGGGTGCAGAGGACTCAGGGCCTCATGCTTTCATGGCAAACACTTTGCCAACTGAGCCATCTCCCCAGCCCCTGCATTAACTTTTAACCTCCTGGTGTTCTCAATATTTTAAAACTGAAATTGAGCACAGTAATGTATATGTGTGAATAGATGTGCCTGGTGAGCAGCTGAGTTTATGTATTGACATAGGAACGAGGAGAAATGGGAAGAAATGGTGTTTCCCATTAAAATGGCAATATTTATAAGGCATACCACTTAGTAGAGTCTCTGGAGACCACACTGTCCACAGAGGCATACCACATAGCTGTGTCCCAGCCTCTTGAATAATTTCCTGAGACAAACAGCTGGCTTGTCTTCCTGTGGCTATAATCCTTCAGATTGAGATGTGCTGAAATCTAAAATTTCATAGGTCTGGAGAGGAAATTAGTTGCTTTTGTCTTTAGTACTCCAGAAAACCCTCAAGGGCACTGTGCAAGCTTTTTTGTTTTCCAGAAAGAAAGATGCTCCAGCTCATCAGTGCAATGCTATGTCTGTCTCCAGACTGCTCTCCTCCTGTGGCCTTGGCTCTCCATTACTTCAGGTGCTTCTGCTCTGAATTGTCCTGCTGCTATGGACACACTTTCTTCCAAAACACGTGAAGCTGTGAGATGTTCTCCTCCTCAATTTCCCTATGCTCATTCTCCAGTGTCACCTTAGCAGTGGTAGAAAGTAGCTGAAGCAGAGTTTTGGACAACTGAAGAAGTAAAGGGCCGTTCATGGGAATCCAGAGGGATAGGGAGCCTAGGAGGATTTTTATTGGTGGAGCTGTTGATACAGAGCTGCCCAGCTTTACTCCAACTCCTCAGGCCCTTAAAGGTCAGACTAGATGGAGCTCAGTGTCAGCACTCTTTAGTGTTCCCATGAATCATCTGTGGAATCTCTCAGAAGATCACTAATGCGATCTGCCTCTCCTAATTGCCCTCTTATGTGTGAAGCTCTACTGCAGTGGTTCTCAACGTTCCTAATTCTGCGAACCTTTAATACAGTTCCTCATGTTGTGGTGACCCACCAACCATAAAATTATTTTCATTGCTACATCATTGCTATAATTTTGCTGTTGTTATGAATCATAATATAAATATCTGAGAGGCAAGGTATCTGATATGTGGCCCTGTGAAAGGGTCATTTACCCCCAAAGGGATTGCAACCTGCAGGTTGAGAACCACTGCTTTACTGTGTCAGGACCCTGGGGTCAGGACATGACCAGACTGCTTTCTATGAGGCTCTTGGACAAACCAGGTGCTGCCCCCAAACCACACAGGCAGTACCATCACAAATCTGCCTCTCTGAATCCTTGGCACCTTGGATTTCTGTAGAAAGGACTTTGAGTGCCCTGTGCTTTTACTGAGGGTCTAGTAAATGAGCTACATGTACCACTAGCTGGAGACTAAGCATTCAAATGGCCAAGACTGTGGAAGACATGTCTCCTTTAAACTACCACAGGCTGCCAGGAAAGTGATAAAAATAATGGGATCACTATCTATCTTAATTACAGTTTCTATTGCTATGAAGAGACACCACNACTACAGCAACTCTTATAAAGAAAACATTCAATTGGGATGGCTTACATTTTTTCATCATCATGTGACATCATGTTCAGGCAGACATGGTGCTGGAGAAGGAGCTGAGATTTCTACATCTTGACCAGCAGGCAACAAGAAGTGGTCTGGGACTCTGGGTGTGGCCTGAGCATATATGAAACCTCAAGGCCACTTCCACAGTAACACACTTCTTCCCATAAGGCCATATCTATTGTAACAAAGCCACACTTCCTAATAGTGCCACTTCCAATGAACATATTGAGGCCAATTCCATTCCAACTACCACATTCCACTCCCTGGCCCCCATAAGCTTATAACAATACTGTAATGTAAAATGTATTTAGTACAACTTCAAAAGTCCACATAGTCTATCACAGTCTCAACAATGTTTAAAAGTCCAAAGTTCAAAGTCTCTTCTTAGATTCATGCAATCAATTAACTGTAATTCCTTATAAAATAAAAATAAAAAAATCACATACTTCCAACATATAATGGCACAGGATATATATTACAGTTCTAAACCATAGAAAAGGTAGCATAGCAAGGAAATACTGGGCCAAAGAAAGACCAAAAACCAGCTGGTCAAACTCCAAACTCTGCATCTCTATCTCTGATGTCAAAACACTCTTCAGATCTCCATCTCCTTTCAGCTTTGTTGACTGCAACATATTTCTTTCTCTTGGGCTGGTTTCACTCCCTGTTAGCAACTTTTCTCAGCAGGTATCCCATGACTCTGGCATCTCTAACATCTTGGGTTCTTCAAGGCCATCTAGGCTTCACCTTCATAGCTTCAGGCAATGGCCTCTCTAGGTCTCCATTCAAGGACACCCCTCACACTTGTCAGGCCTTAGCTGCTTTCATTAGTCATGGAGGTAGGTTCCACAACACCTTTCTTCTATACTTAACTCTAAAGCCAGAACCACGTGGTAGAAGCTGCCAAGTTCTGCTGCTTGCTGGGGCTGGAACATGGCACCCTCCTTCAACTACATCTTCACCAGCTTTCTGTTTTCCATGATCTCCTTCACTGCCTAAGCATGGCTGTTCTGGAACTTGCTCTGTAGATCAGGCTGGCCTCAAACTCAGAGATCTGCTAGCCTCTGTGCTGAGGCTAAAATCTCAGCTTCCCAGTGCTGAGATTAAAAGCATGTACTACCACACCTGGCTCTAAGCTTTTTTTTAATTTCTTTTCACAAGTTGCAAACTTAGCTGGGTGGGATCTTACCCTGAGGTTAACATTCCCTTTATTCCATTTCTTAATTTGTTTATCTTGTTAAACACAGGACTTAGTTCCATTTTACCCCGGTGATCTTTTTCTCCTCAAATTTTACATTTTTTTTTTATTTTTCCTTCCTCAGCTTGTTCCTTTTCATTATAAATCTTCATTAGAGTTAACCCTCATAAGCACATGACAGAGTCTATACTAGCCCGGGTCCACATGTGTGCTGTAAACAAGTTACAGACTGAATCATCTCTGTAGCCCCCAATAACCTTCTCTTATAATGCTCTTATTAAGTGGCCTCAGTTATACTTTGAAAATAGGCATGAGACAAGTTTCAAATAAGTAAATGTATCAGGACACACATACAAGACACACATTCAGTGTATCTGCTAAGGACCCTATGATTGACAGAACAACTTGTATCATTGTATCATTGAGTTTGAATCCTGAGTTAAGCATGCTAGTAGTTTTGGAGAAGTTTATCTCTACATAGAAACTAAGAAAAGCAGTTACTCAGTCCATTTATTATCATCTGTTTCCATAATACTGGATTTACCAACAAAATTTCACAAATTATATAGAATGACAACAAGATATAAATTCAGAGAGTAAAGATTGTATTTTTCAATCTCATGTAGTTCAGGGTGGCTTTGAACTCACAGAGGTCCAGACAGATCTCTGCCTCCAGAGTTCTAGGATTAAAGGTGTGTGCCACCACTGCCTGGCTTTNTATCTCTCCTAGACTGATTCAATCTCATGTAGTTCAGGGTGGCTTTTTTTNATTATTATTAAAAAGATCTTCCACTTCTTTTACATACCAACCTCAGATCCCCCTCTCCTCCCTCCTCCCACCCTACCAGCTCCCTGCCTCAACCCACCCCTACTCCCACCTCCTCCAATACAAGGTCTCCCATGGTGAATCCCCGGAGTCTGGCACTCTCAGCCAAAGCAGGACAAGACCCTCCTCCCTGAGCCAAGACTGCGCCAGGTGTCCCACCACAGGCACTGGGCTCCAAAAAGTCAGGCCCTGCACCAGGGANGGATCCCGATCCCACCGCCTGGGGGCCCTCAGACACTTCAAGCCAAACAACTGTCTCAAGCCTCCAGAGGGCCCAGTTCAGCACCATGGGGGGCTCCACAGATATTGGTCCACAGTTCATGCATTTCCACCAGCTTGGCTGGCTTCATGATCTCAGTGTCCCTTGTTCATAGAACCTCTCCTCTCTCCCATCAGTTGAACTCCTGGAGCTCTGCCTGGCGCCCGGCCATGAATCTCCACATCTGCTTTCATCTGTCTCTGGATGAGGGCCCATGGGGGCTTCTCAGCCATGGGTCCATAGTTCATGTGTCTCCACTAGTTTGGCTGGCCATCTTTGAACACCCTCCCATCATGATCTCATAGTCCCTTGCTCATAGAGGTCTTAATTATGTTGAGGTATGTTCTTGTATCCGTAGTGTCTCCAGAGATTTTATCATGAAGGGGTGTCATAGTTCATCTAAGGCTTTTCTGTATCTAATGAGATGATCGTGTGCCTTTTATCTTTTAGTCTGTTATGTGGTGGATTATACTTATTGCTTATGTATGTTGAACTATTTATCTCTGGTTATGGTAACTATTTATTCTAAGTATGAAGCCTACTTAATCATGGTTTATAATCTTTTTGATGTGTTCTTGAATTAAGTTCTTAAGTATTTTATTGAGTTTTTTCATCTATGTTCATGAGGGATATTGATCCTCTATAATTTTCTTTTTCTTTTTCTTTTTTTGTTGGATCTCTGTGTGGTTTTGGTGTCAGGGCAATGGTGGCATCATAAAAAAGAATCAGGAAATGTACACACTTTTAGAAGGATTGGTGCTAGCTCTTCTTTGAAGGTCTGATAAAATTCTATGCTGATTCCATCAGATTTTGGGTTTTCTTCTTTCTTTCTTTCTTTTTTTTGTTTAAGAGGTTTTCGACAAAAAGTTTCTATTTCACTAGGAGTTATGGGTCTCTTTAAATTATTTATTTCATCTTGATTTAAATTTGTTTAGTTGGTCATATATACCTCTGAATTTCTTGCACTTAAAAATCTTAACTAAATAAGACTTCATACATGAGGTTTTTAAATTGTTGTTAAGAAATATCTCTGATGAGTTATGCGGCAAATTATAAATCCAACTTAATGTGGAAAACCCATAGGATTTTCTGTGAGATTAAAGACTAGAGGATCAACACTGGTATAGGAGGACACACAAGTGAGACAGATACATCATTTGGCACCATCTTCAGTTCTAAGTTGATAGTCACAGCAAGCATATATGTGCTCTGTTCTCGGTTAAGATAGCACCCAATAGGTCACATGTGCATGGAGGGTCAAGGGTGGCTTAATTCATAGCTCTAGGAATTTAGTGGGACAACTCTTTGTTGTTTATCTAGGCNACTTCCTTCATGGCCACTTACCTGTCTAGGACAATGGCTCAAATTTGCTTCTGTGGTCTTGAGGGGTCCATAACCACAAGATGGGCAAAACAGATGTGTTCAAGCACTTGAAAGCTGTTGCTGGGCTTGCTAATATCCTATTGGTCAAACCTGAATTCAAAGGAGTGAAAAAAGGAGAGTCTATTGTCTCCCTTGAATGTGAGAGTGGCTGATCCCAATATAATATAGCAGGAATATGGATGGGGACAGGAAGAATTTGTCAGCTTTTATGATCTACTGCTGAAATCCATAAGAATCCAGGATGGGATTAAACCCTAAGAAATCTTCTCCTAGAGCCATATTGTTTTACCTAAACATACTTTAATAACATTCTTCAGGTATTTTCTGTAGGTTTAATATAAGGAGCAAGAATTACTCTGAGGCTTACAGACATATGTTGGTTAATGATGGGACCATGTTCTAGAAAGTATCATTATATGGAAAATATAAAATATGCATACACAAATTTAAGTGTTATACTTTTAAGCTACAGACCTGGAAAGCATGCTGCTATATTGAATACTATAAGCAATTGCAGCACAGTGGTAAGAAATTATGTGTTTAAGCCAGTCAAAACAAAAAAAATGCAAAGAAGAAATATGAAGTGATCAGAACTTTTCAGCTCTTTTATAATCTTAGAAAATGTCATGCATCACCATATTTGCCCACTGATTAAGAATTGTAATATGAACATGGTTTTAATGAAGACGGAGAAGAAAACATTGTTTTGAACACATTTAGATGCCCTAGGCTCTAAAGACCAGTGGACTAGCCACACCATTTTAACCTTTTGTCCATATGCCTCCTTCTTGACTTTCCAATTTTGAGACGTCTACAGAGCTCATTGCAGACACTCAGCAGTCGCTAGAAATCATAGCATAGTACATTATGTGAATGGTTACAGAAATCAGAAAAACAGTCCCATGATTCCCACTCTAGTGTTATAACATATGAGCCAACCCACAACAACTAATGATCTCAACTACAGGAATTCAAAGAAATAGCCAGTGAACCCAAGATGATGGAACTAATTGCCAGCTGTGTTCATTGAGTCTCAGGCACCAGGGTGTAGAAAAACATTTTTGCTCCTTCTTCAAGTTTCACATGTTTAAAGTCTTGTGTGCATGAACAAAGTGGACTGTACTTTCAATCATTTCTTCTTTGAATATTTATTGAGAGCTGACAGATATGGCCCTGACCTGGTGGAGGTTTTCTTTCATTAAAAGAGAGAGCATGTCAACAGATCTCAGATGAGCTTGCAGCAGAGGGTTGTAATGACCANCAGGGATGGTCCAAGAAGGCCTTTCTGAGGAGGACATTAGAGCAAGACCCAGAATGATGGGAAGGACCTGTTTCCATGAGGAGCTGGAAGTGGGGCATTTCAGGGGTATGCAGAGTGAATTGAGGGCTGTAGCTGGTTAGGACCTGTATGCTGCAAGGGAGAAACAGAATGGGTGCAGCACTTGCTTCTCTGTCCTCTATTCCCTTCCACTGCCCTGCACCAGCCAGTGTAGTGGCTCTATGAGAAAACAGCTCCAAAACCAGCAAGGTGTATAAAAACAGCTAATAAAAATACCCATTTTAAAATAAGAAATGTGACTTGCCACCCCAAAGAATACTTAAAAAAACATATTAGATAGTTTATGGCTTCCAAATCAGCATTCATAAGAATGGTGATTATTTCTTGATTAAAAATCTAATACCAAAGTATAATACTAATATATTAGTGAATGCCTATGGGATTAAATGGTTCTGAATATATCTGTATGTGATTGTCACTTAGTAATTACAGTAACATCATGAGCTAGGAACACTTACATTTGAAACTGGTTAAAAAATAGATTAAGAGTTATAAGCATAATTTCTTTTGGTGTTCCAAAGCACCAAGATCATTAAAAAGAAATTTTCCTGATAGAATGTTTTCAAAGTGTATTTTTGTTGTCTTTCTACTTCTTGTGTAATTACCCTGTAGTCTGTCAGAAAAACCATGGTATNACTCCTTTTAAACATTAGTGTTATCATTATTTTAACTTAACCAATTGCTACTGACTTAGCAAATATTTACAGGGTGTTGCTCTGTACCTAGCCCTGGAAGGTGTTAGAAATACAGACACACAGAACAGGATGTCTGCCTGTCTGCCTTCTGGGATATCCATTAAAGCTTTCCAAGTAAAAAATTAGAATTTACCACTCACTAAAGTTCTTCAGTAGTATAGAACCACCTCTTATGTTATTTTCTAGCCTACATGGTAAATTAGAGAAATGTTTCTAAATCTTGTTAACAACTCTTGTGGTTTGAATGTGACATGGCCTCCNCATAGGCTTGGACACTTGGTACCCACCTGCCATCAGCTTGGTGATCTTTTGATACCTTTAGGTGGTGGAGTCTTGAAGGATCGACTAGTGGTAGGCCTTGGAATAGTATAGAGTGGGCCATTTCCTGTTCACTCTTTTTTTCCTCACACAATGTGACCAGATGGCCTCCTGCCCTGCTACCATGTCTTCCCCTCCCATTGTCATGCCTTCCCTGCCATGGAATGGTCCCCTTGAACTGTAACTCAGAATAAATAAGCCCTTTCATCCCTTAAATTGCTTCTTGTTCACATCAACAGGAGAAGTAACTAATGCATCAACACAATGGGTTTTGCTATAGATGTTTCAGGGTCATTAAGACACAAGTCATGAGTTATGTCAGATAAATGGAGGAGTTCAAGTGCAAGTAGCTTGGTTGACTCTGAAGACACTAAGCATTGTGTGTGTGTGTGTGTGTGTGTGTGTGTGTGTGTGTGTGTGTGTTTAATGGGACACACCCAGATATAACAGAAGACAAACTACAGGAGTTTCATAGCACATTAAGGCTGAAGTGCTATACTTTAAGGTATGGCCTGTGATCTAGTTTCTAAAACACCAACAAGAGGTGCAGAAACTAAGGTGCTAGCAAAACCCAGCTCTTACCATGGAAGTCTGCAGTCTGATTTGGTTCAAAATTATCAGTATTTTTTGGCAGGTAAGGAAGATAGAGGAACATTCATTAGTTGAGTCTCTTGGTAGGGGACTAGCATCTTTAAGAATGTATGTTTATGTAGTTTTAAGATTTAATTTATTTTTAGTTCATGTGCATTGGTGTTTTGCCTATAGGTATGTCTGTGTGAGGGTGTCAGAAGCTCTGGAACTGTAGTTACAGATAGGTGTGATCTGCCCTATGGGTGCTAGGAACTGAACCTGGGTTCTCTGGAAGAGCAACCAGTGCTCTTAACTAGTGAGCCATCTCCCTAGCCTCAATAAGAGCTAGACGTTGGTTGGTGCTCAGCCAGGAGTAAGCAAGTAGGCTCTGGAAGCATAGTGTTTTCCATTTAAATGAGAATAATACATCTTTGTCTTAAAGATGTCGTTGTGATTGGTGTTCATATTTGATTAAGAAAATGATGCCTGGCTATAGCATGTTTGATGTTAGGAGGTATTATGAGAAAATCCACTATTGGTGATCAAGTAATTTAGAAGGTCAGTCACTAAAAGACAAGATGACTTTGCTTCAGAAGCATTTGACTTAGTGACAAAATTGGGCAAACTTTACTATAATCAAACATCTAGCTGGTCCTAGGTGTGTAATTTTGTCATTTTAGCTTCCAATGAGAAACCTTTCATTGCATGGGAACTGCAAATCCTGCTGAAAGACTTNCAGATGTCATGGAATATGAGGGTGTTTCTTGATAAAAGAGTGGTAGTTATGAANGTCAAAATGTTGTGTTTAGTGGCTGATGCTGGCCCANAGGAGCCCTGGATACAGTTTCAATTAGATGACTTGTGAGCCTTTCCTTAGCCCAACTCATAGAGCAGAAGATTATAGTAGGTANCCTTGATCACATGAAGGTTATGAACAGGTCAAATTTGTAACTTCTTACAGAGGTCAAGGAATTATCTGGGATGAGGTGTGACTTTTTTTTCTGGAATGATGGAAATATTTTATACCTTGTTGGGTGTGATAATTTTACCTGAGATCTATGCATGTTAATGTATGTAAATTACACCTCAATTAAAAATGAATAAAACTGAACACTTCAGATATATGCATTTTAGTGTATGTAAATNATACTTTAATTAAAAATGAATAAAATTGCATACACATTTACATGTTATATATAGTGATTCTCAAACATTGTTCTTTTGTTGATTAACTAATCTTCATGTAAATATATTAATTACTTCTGATTTAAATGGGTCTTTGTTTTACTTATTCAGCAAATAATAATTTAAGTATGTCTTAAAACCTATGAAATCCTGTGAATTTTCCAATTATAATTTATTACAAATGGTATTGTGAGCTGAGGTTTGCATCCTGGATCTTATCTCTTATTGTGCTGCTAGTTTTATGTAAGCTCTTCTTTTAGAGGAGGGAACCTCAAGTGAGAAAATGTCCCACCATACTGGCTTGTGGTTCATTTTTTTGATTGATGATTAGTGTGGGAGGACACCCCCATTTTACAGTGGGTGACACCACACATGGGCTAAGCAAATCATGAGAAACAAGCTAGTCAGCAACACCCCTCCATCCTCTGCTACAGTTCCTGCCTCCAGGTTTCTGCCTTGGCTTCCTGTCCTGACTTGCCTGGATGATAGACTACAAGCTATAAAATGAAATAAACCCTCTCCTCTCAAAGTTGCTTTTGTTCGTGGTTTTATCACAGCAATAGAAACCCTAACTAAGACACATACAGACTGATATTGTTTTGATAATAAATAATTTAAAGCTCTCCAAGTCTATGTTTTTCTGGTAAACATGAAGATTAAACTTCTCTGAAGGTTGTTGTAGGAACAAATGCATATACGTATATTATAAATGAGATAATGTGCATTGTAATCCTACTGTTTGCTCTGTCATCAGGGGACCAGGAGTCTCAGCAGCCTGCTAGGCATGCAGAATTTTAGGTCTAACCCTAAACTTTCTGACACTGAACCTTGTAAAATACCCAGGTATTCTTGCAAAATATGCATGTTAAAGTCTTGAAACATGTATTATTGTTGTGCCCAGATTAGGACCCCCAAAAAGACCATGGGAGACTGAGGATGTCCAGAATGCAACAGCAAGATTTATTCTCTCGAAATACAAGCCAGGCAGGGAGATTCCNGTCCGCAGTGCCCTGAGGCAAGACAGAGAGGAGATCTGTCCCTGCTCTGTGAGCTTAGTTTTTAAAGGCAAAAGTCACAAGATTTCTCAAAGGGGAGGGGGGGTTAGTACAGGTTTATTTTTTATCAGCTTACTCTCAGGAATTTTTACAGTTCCTACAGCTTATCTCTGCTTACTTTTAGGTTCCTGAGTTACCTAGTTATTTCATCCTTAAGTTTGACCTGTTTGTTTGTCACAAGACCTCTCTTATAGACTAACTCCGGAGTTGGGACNTGCTGTGGTTAATTAGTTGTTTTCAGATAGTCCTCNGGGCATCCTGACCTTTGTGACTTTATACTGTTTCAATACCCTGAGCCTCTTGTCAGCATTTCTAGGAAGCTCAGAACTCAGGCCTATTCAAGCAAAGGCTGTTAGTTTAAAATTANTTTTGAGTGAGGATCTTATTTTTAAATGAGGGTACTTCAATTATAAGTTTCAAGTTAACATATGAATGCAGTTTCTGTGGTGAATGTATGACCAAAAATTCTGCATGTGCATTTCCCATGTTGGCTTGTGATTATTCTGCTGCTATNAGTGGCCAACAGGATCCTGATGAGTGACTGAGGGAGTTGTTGGTGGAGGGAGCTGAGTTGGGATACAGCACTCTCCTAGGACTGCCTGTTCAGCTAGCTTTATGTGACACAATTTTATACCAAGTAGTACATGTTGACTCTGGTCTGTGTGAATATAGCACATAAGATTCCAAAGACAATGAGAAGTTTTCACGCTGGGATTTNATTTTCTTCCCTCTAATCTGTACTTAGACACTTTCAGTGAATAGTAAGACATCCAGCCTGCTGAGCAAGCAGCTTTTGCATCATCCNGGACTCTTATCTTTGTATGATCTTTGTNGTTCTATTCTCTAGCTGTTGGGCCTCATCCAAGGCCCAGGCGTGAGGCCCAGTGTAACTTCCTGAGCCTGACTCGAGTTTGGTGACCTGTCTCTGGACCACGACTCCCGCCTAGGAGTGGCTCAGCACAACCTGACCACCAAGACCGCCTCTACCTAGCTACCGCTATTGTGGAGAAATCTCATTGGCCCTCTACCCTTACCCCATCCCACGTCACCCCAAGATCCCTTCCCCTTCACCCCACCCTATATAACCCAATGCCTGATTGACTAAAAAGAGTTCCTGCTTTGACAGACTCCCGGTCCGTGTGTTTAATCCTGGGGGATTGGGGGCTGGGCCACGACATTCACCATCCTGCTTAGCCCCAGGGATAGACCAGCTGGACTGGTTCTGCCTACACCCAGAGTGCCGGTGGTGATAGATACTGGCACCTAGCAACTACTTTTTTAAGTCCCATCAGACCTGCTGTCTTCACATTTCACCAACAACAACCTCTTATTTAGATTCCAACCCAAGCGACCCCACACATTCATGTCTACTTTTTGAAGCCCAGAGAAAATAGTCNCACACACACCCATTGTAAGCTCTTCTTTCATGTGTCCTTTTATCTAGAAATGAATTCTAGACTCTCCCTGTCTCTCCTGCCTAAACTGGCCCCTATTTACTCTGCAGCCACATTCAGCCCCTCTTGGCCTTACTTATTCTGCAGCAGCTGTATTGCCATTCATCTTCTTGAACATACTGCATGCCACCCTGCATCACAACTGCTNTTCTCTTGCCTTGATTTTTCTGCTGTTCTCCTTCAATGTTGAGCTCATTTTCATCCTTAAGTCCCACCTAGTTCCCTGTCTCTTCATAGGTGACTCCGGGCATTGACTACATATAGTCCCTCTTCAGTCTCCATCTCTGCCCCATGCTTCTTTCCTTTGTGACATTTTATTACAAATNATAATTGGTCTGCATATTGGTCCTTATATATTTTGTCTTCCCCCTCTTAGAATAGTAGGGTTCATGTCTGTATTGTTTCCCATTGCATTTCCAGTTTTTAGCTCAAAGCTTGGCATTGGGTAGATTCTTAATACATGTGCTCTTTGATGACTGACTACCTGAGTGAACTGTGCATGCATGAAAGAATTTGCTCTTTTGCATAATGGCTGCTTAATTATGCAACTGCTATTTGGAATTTACCTCCTGCTGAAGTTAAAAAAATAAGGATGGAGGCTATCTCTTTATTTTAAACTTATCATCCTCACATCACACTGCTGAATGCATTGTTATAATTCTTTTTAAAATACTGTGAAGTGAAAGGATTGCAGGAGTTTTTTCTGCAGTTTGTTTGCTTTGCATCCCTACTCCTCCCATCTATTGGCAAGAGTAGTTCCCTTGCAGCAGTCTCATCAGCACCTGGTCCCTTGACTCTTGCCATTGGAAGCCACAGGCAAAACAAGAATGCCATCACCTTTAATTAGCAGGAAAGGAGTTGACCTTAAATACACAGATAGTGCCTTGGAAACAAGAAACAGAAAAATGTAAAGCAGGACCAGGTTCATGGGAAAGAACTATGAAATGAAAAAGAGTAATTCTCTTGTTTTAATATAATGTTGTTAATCTGCATTGCCCATTATTATCTGTAGTGTCTTGCCTGTTGAAGGATGCAGGATGCAGGGCTGCTTCTTGCTCCAGCAGTGTAGCGAGCAGAAGGGATTGGCTCCCTATCCATCATAATAATTAGTTTGTCATAATTTTCTGCCTTTCTTGGCTCTGCAGTAAAAAATAGAAGAGGCATTTAAAGTTACTCAGGACTAGTTCCCCAAAATTCTTTATGGGAACATATTGCTGTATTTCTCCCCTATTTATTTTATATTTGGCCCATGATAATGAAGTGTATTTCATCTGTAATTATATAGCTTTAATTTTCATGTTCTACTTGGGAACATCTTGCTGTCTCATTTTGTTTCAGATGTACAGTATGCAAAGAGAAAACCCACGCTTCTTTCTGAAATCACCCATCACCCA
>LZPO01088130.1:16149-26717 GCA_001675575.1 Neotoma lepida | reverse complement strand
ACATTTAAGTGATAATTCATTGTCTTCCCTTAAAATGAAGCCCAAAACAAGTTCATAATTCAAGAAATAGCCATTAAAGATACAAGTTTTCAATATGAAAATCCATAGAACAAAGCCTCTTTGGAAAGGTGACACATTGTCCATAGGAAGTCAGGTTACAATGGCTGAGATAATAGTGTCTGAGTGCTTTATTATAGCCTTGTAGTACTAGTTGACTTTTTAAACTACGTGCATTTATTACTCTTTTAAGAATAAAAATAGCTAAAACAAAAGATTAAACAGAATAATAGGATGAGTAGGAGTAAAGAATTTTCAAGGTGTGATGATTTTGACAGTTCCTTACCTATGGGTACACAGAAAGCTGTTACCAGTACTGTATAGCTATTGTTGCAGCTGAGGCAAGATCCAGCTCCTCTCTAAGGCAGAATATTTAAAGAACAAAGAAATTTTTAAGTTGGCATAATTATATTTAATAATATATATTGTTTTCACTACAAAACGACTTGTCTCAATTACTCAAACTTTTCCAAGTTACTTGAAGTAGTCACCTGAACATACAAGTATACACGCAGATCTGTTTCTNTGGCTCATGGCTATTCGTTTGGCTTTTATACTCCAATGAAAGTACATACCTAAACATAAAAGAGAAAAATAATAGTATTCATACTATATATATATCATAAAATTTCAGAACACGAATTTTTTTCTGTTTGGATTTAAATTTTTTATCATTTTTAAGTCTACTTGTTATACCTATAAAATAGTTGCATACCATTAACACATACATTCAAATTCAAACTATTTTTTCTTTCTCTCTTCTCTCTCTCTTTTTCTGTCTCTGTCTCTCTGTACGAAAATACACATATGCATGTGTATCTACTGTCCATTTCAACATAGTTATTAATTTACTTCAGTTAATTGTCCTCTGCTTAATTACAATCACAGGTACTATGTCCAAAGTAAATCTATTTGAGAGGAGTTGGGGAATAGGGTTACTATGTTTCAAAAAATATTATATGGAAGGCAGCTATGCTCACCACTATACCATGAATGCATCTGTGGTTGGTATGTAAAATGAACAGAAAATTTCTTAATAATAATAATAATAAAGTTGACAGATAATAAAAATAAAAACACCTTAAATATTATATGAAATTCTCAAAGTCCTAATAATTTTATGATGTTNTAATTTTTGAAAATATAACTCCATCATTTGTCACTTCCCTTTTCCTCTCTTCAACCCCTTTCATGCCCCCATTGTTCTCTCTCAAATTTGTGGCTTTTTTTTCCTTTATTTTTATTACACATTTATATATATGCATACATATGTATATGCATATATACACATATNTATGTTATATTATGGGCATATATATATGTGAATCATACTCAATCCATTTAATATTGGTAACATTTTCTAAGTCCATTTCCCATCACATTTAAGCAAAACAACTAAAATGTTGCACTCAGAAAATGTTTGGAACAGGATACATTTGAAATTGTTGCTACCTTAATTCATCATTGGATTCTGCAAATATTTTCTATAAAGTACAAGTTAAATAAAGATAAAATAATTGACTGTAGCTAGGCATAAAAGAGTAAATCTGATAAAACAGGTAAACAGAATACAAAAATNTTGGGTATATATAGTGAATAAAGATTTCCAAAATCATAGAGCTGGCACTGTAGTAGGCTAACAAAACATACTTGTGTAACTAAAAAAACATTAATAGCTAAAGTCAAGATAAGTAGTTACAATTAAAATAAATATAGGACCAGTGTGGGAGAAAAGCAGGAGCTCTCTTGCCAAGAAAGTCAGAATTTATTTTTTAGTATGATACATACTTTGCATTTGTTCTTTAAAATGAGTTTGATACTATTTTTATTTTCAGATTTTTCCAGTTTTGCTATATCCTGCATCATGTTATTTGCTTGTTTTTATGCTTCACCATTTTCTGGAACTACATAGTAGTCCAAATTCATCCTGCGTCTTTCCATCCACACTTCTAGAATACATGTTCCTGGGGAAGTGTTTTGGTTGGTTGCTTGTATCAGAAAACATTAGAAACTGGGGGCACTACCTGTCTTCTCTGAAAACAATGTTTTATATTTTATTTAAGTTATTTTTAGAAATTCTTTCCTATTTATTTTAATTTCTTTTTCCCCCAATATTGTTCTCCTTTTGTCAACCATTCTGGGATCAATTAAAGATTATCTTTTACATTTGTGAACAGAGTGAGTATAAGTATTTGTAAATGTTATGGTATCCTTCTGTATATTTACATATTTTTCTCTTTTACTTACTCATATGGTACTGTTCTTCACTTGATGGCTTCTCATGATCAAGGATATTGTATTTGGAAGAATTATGGAGAAAGTTAAATGTATTGGATTCTGCTATCTTTCTGCAGAATTAAGTGCTATTTGTTTACATTACGTGACTAAGTCAGTAGATCAACTTGTTAGACCAACTCAGATACCCAGAGTAAAGTCCCCCTAGGACAAAATGCATGCTGTGTGGTAATTTAAAACTATCTTCATTTCTGCTCTCAAAAATCAAATGGCTCACAGAAAATGAAGATGAATGAAACATTTTCAAGAAATAGGTCCAGGCTCTCATGACACAGATATTAGAAAATATGGGTAGAAATCTGAAATAGCTGTGGTTAAAATGATAAAGGACAAGTGGAAACCATCAATAATGGTTGTTTCCAAAGTCTCTAGATACCAATGGCTAATATAATGATGACATTGTCTAACAGAAAATATAGATGCCAGCTACTACCAAAATATCCCTTGAGTAACAAAGATTCCTTTTTCAGTCTCTCACCAACTTGTTTAAACTTAGATCCCAAGTCTACCAGATACATAAGCTCAGCAAATGTATACACTGTAGTTAGCAGTAAAGAACACCAAATGTCAAACTTCTGCNTGAGAAGTAAGAGAAGTATCAGTGAAAGATACCAGCTCCCATTTTGAGTTGAGACATTCCAAAAGAAAGACCTTGAGAATAAACACTCACTCAAACCCATTGCCATAGTGGTGAGTACTGCCTCANGACCAGAAGTTGATCATCTTCCGAATAAGATAATCATGTCACTTAAAATAATTACAGACACTTCTGTTGTGCTGCCTAATATTAACCAGAGAAAACCTTAGGTGAAACTCTAAATTTTTATCAAAGGATTACCGTGATAAACAGATTAAAATACAGACTGAGAGCCTGGTTGCATGGAGTAAATATAAAAGAACAGAAAGACTAGAAGTTAAGTCATGAGCAACAAACAGGCTTGTGAGTATATGCATATACAAACTAGAATTCTGGACAGATATGAGCAACTTGATGAAAGCTGGATTCCATAAAAATGACCCTGTCCCTAAAATTTAAATGGTCAAGCTTATCCTCATAGTAGAAAAACATTGCATATTTTGGAGGAGTTGTTTTGCCTAACAAATAGCTCATTGTGAGTTACATAGTGTATTTTCATTAAATTATAATAATAAGATTTTAACTCTCTAATTTTTCATCTGGTTATATTTAAGCATTGAGACCATTTCAAAGACCAACTTTTAAAATATGATTAAAAATACATATAAGTAAAAAGTTCGTGAACAAAATAGGTCTACAAAAAGAAGCTTTGCAATCACCTTGAGTAATCAAAATTTATGTAAGTAGTAATCAAACCACACATCAAGTGCCATCTGCTACAAAGCATAAGAAAGGCATGGTATCACTTTGGTGGTGTTTCTCACTAAAACAGACTAGCATTAATCAAATAGTGAGAAACAACAGAAACAGCCAAATTACTCAATATTAAGGAATTACAGTTTGATAATGACTCTGCCAAATCAACTGAGCTTTTCACTTTGTCAAGCAATCTTTGCATTTTTATTTATAATATTTAGAAAGTCTCTGCATTATCGTTCAAAGAGAGAAGATAATTTATAGGGTACTATTTACAGTGCAGGGTAAAACATCTTTTGTAAAGGTAGGTGTCTACATTACAACACTGAATATATTCCGATAGCTACAATGTCATACACAGAACTAGTTGAATTCTAGTTGGTCTGATATTCTGAAAAAGTAAATCTCAAGGTCAAAGCTTGAATGAAAACATTTTTNCTTGTCATCGCCTCAGGAGGTAATGTTGAACAACCTTTGAATTTTAGGGATTTCACCCAACATCAAGTATTTTTAGGTTCTCCCCAAGCTGAATATTGTCAACAAAAACAAAGCAAAAAATAAATCAGTGGTTTTTGATGGAACTTAAAAAGGAAATGATCTAGCTGCTGGGAATTATACACCCTGGAAGTTGAGAGCATAAAAGATGAATTTTGTCTTTGTGCCACGGCAAAGGGTAGATGCACTCTTCAGTGTGCTGTTGATCTGATGTTGACCCCAAAGAAGACTTTTACAAAGAGATTCAAAGTCCTATCACTAAATACTGATGCCTTTCTGGCTGGCATGTTGAATGGATTTGTCTGAATTCCAAAACAAAACAAAATGATCATGATCCCTGGAAAGGACTGAATCCAAATTCTCTGCCCTGGTAACACTGCCAATCCTGGAGCATGGGATGAGTGGTAGCTGATAAGAGTTNAAAAAAAATCAGAGTTCCACATGAACTTATGTTGGTGGAGCTATCAAGTTTGGGACTTGAACAAAGTATTCCTCAGTGTGTTTTGATTTGACAGACTAGTGACAAAGAAGTAAGCTGATCATTTATAGGAAAAATTGTTTTAAAATATGATACAGCCATTAACCTCTTGAATAAATAGAAATCTAAACAGGGCTAAAACTTTAGTTACACAATTACTGAAGTGTGTGTGTGTGTGTGTGTGTGTGTGTGTGCACGCATATGTAAGGTAAATTACATTTGTTGGAAAATAATTTACAACACAATTTTGAAGTATTCTGGTAATAGAAATTCCTAACTAGAAGATGTCAATTTAAATTGTCCCTTAACAGTTCAACAGGTAGATGATCTTGACTGTGCAAGGCAAAATTACACACAGTTGCTGCCTGGAGTCTNTCAGTGGTTAATTAAATATTTCAAGAGTCAAACTGCACCTCTAAAAGGAGCAGGTGCTAAAATTTTCAAAAGCATTAGTACATATACTTCAAGAAAGCTGACTAGTTGAAAGTGTTAGAATACCTAGGCAATTATCTCATATTCTTATGAAGTTATGCAATTTACATTTGAGCAAAGGAGCAAGTCTTCACACTTGCCTTGAAATGTCATAAATTCNGGCCAATGGACATATTGATGACAAGTTGAGCAGAACAGAATGATGAGTAGTATGAATAGATAGCTTGATTTTGAATGAGGCCTGGTGGCACATGGCCTACCTCCTACACTAGGGAGGTGGAAGCCGCCAGATAAGGAGGTCAAAGGCCACCTCAGCTACATAGAGAGTGTGATATCCTGCCACAACAACAACAAAACAACAACAAAAAGGGAATATGGCAGGGTTTTATTCTATGCCAAACCTAATGCTATTTTATTCATATTTTTGTGGCATGCATATGTTTTACTTGGTTAAAGTCTTTATCAGTATTTTCCTGAAGGCATTTTCTTTAAGCTTACAAAGAAATCATACTAGTAGATAGAAAGTAGTAAAAACAAACCAAATGAAAACTTGACATTTAAGTACAAATACTAAACAGTTGCTTTCTCCTATAGGCCATCCATGTATCTGTGAAATAATTACTTTTTCTGTTATTTCCTCAAATGCATTATGCAATATTTAACAACCATAATGATAATGCTGGATATGCAATACTGACTCCTGATTCTCATTTTCCTTTAAAGACTAACTTAAGTGTGTCTGGGGTACAGATTGTCAAACTAAAGGACATACTCTTATAGTAATTTAAGGCAGTTAAAAAAAAAAGGCAAAAAGAAACATCCTATCCAGGCCCAGCATGAAAAAGAATGCCAACAGCAATTAGGCTGCAGCTGCTTTCTGGGCCTCTGTTCTCACTTAGACAGACTCCTGGACCAGTATTTAATCAGAAGGGACTGGGAAAAGATTATAAAGGATTGTGTTTACCTTAACCTGAGCACTGACTGCTCAGCAATGTGGAACCAGCCACTGAACTCCAAGACATAATATGATAAGATTTAAAAAGGGAAGAAACGCAGGGAAGTCAAAGGCAGCATTAAAGCAGGAAAGCCCATCTATTTTCTCTGAACTTTAGAGTTTTGGTTAGCTCAGCTGAACACAGGGNACCCTTTCTATTGTTAGCTGCTCAGTAGACAGTAGGAAATTGTAACTGATAGTCGTAAAGGTTAGTCTGTTCAGAAAAGACACAGGAAGGCAGCATGGCATCTGGCATTATTTATCATCTATAGATGGAGTCACTACATAATGTCACTGACTTCTAAGTCGGGGAGAACTCCGTGGAATCCTGTTCTGCAGGTGCCCACCTCATAGAGCACAGCTGCCCTGAGACCCAGCAAAGGATGAATCACACTGACATGTCCTCTGTGAATCATCCACTCTTGAAGATCCTCCTCTGTAACCAGAGTGCATGGAATCCTGCCAGAGTTTTAAAGGAAAAACATTCAAACAAAAAGTATTTAAATGGCTATATCTAACCTGGCTGTTCAATGAAGTGCTACAAATGATAAAACACATTTTTACTATTTCCATTTCTTTCCAAAACAATATTCCTAAAGCATATATTACATTTTCACAAGATTCATCCTATTTAATTGAATTTTTGAAACAACCAAATTAAGCAATAGTAAAAGGAGTTAAATGTGTACCAAGCACATTGCAACTTGCTTCAGAAGAGATGAGCAGAAAATCGCCTGTTCTTTAGAGATCTCGAAATCTAGTCGAATTTATATTAATGTAGAAAATCACCTTAAAACGTACCAAGACGTGAAACATTCTAAGAGGCACTCCTAAAAATTGCCATGATAATGAAAAAAGGCGGAATGAAAATTCAATCCTTCAATAATAGGTAAAATTTAGAAGGGTTTGTGGACAGCTTGAAAATTCAGCTAAGCTTGAAAACTGTTTTCCACAGGTAGAGAGAGACAGCCGTGAAAGTTATCTACTGTCCTTTGTATCTTAAATGTCTCCCAAAGCCCATGCACTTTGGCCCAGCTTGGTGCCATTTTGAGTAGGAGAAATGTTCAGAGGTGAGACCTACTGATGGCCATCTGCTCATCAGGGTAAAGGGCCCTTAATGGGACAGGAGTGGCCCAAACAACTTCGCCTTTTCTTTCTTCTATTCTCACCATGACAAGAATGTGTTTGCACCCAGCACAGTGTGCTTTCTCTCCACAGCAGCAGAAACAACAGGGCAAACCACATGCTGAAATCTCTAAAATTGTGAGCCAAATGAGTCTTTCTTCCTCCTAAGTTGATTATCTCAGNTAATTGTTTGAGTGCCAGAAAATCTAAGTAAAGAGAACATAATTAGGATGGAAACAGTCTGGTGTGAAATTGGCTGGGATGTGGGAGTGTTTATCATTCTGGTTTTTCTCTCTCTTCCCCCTCTCTCTCCCTCCCTTTCTCCCTCCCTCCCTCCTTCCCTCCCCCTCCTCTCTCTCTCTCTGTGTACACATGTGTATAGACTTCAAACTTGAGATGAAGGAGGCTTGTGAATTATCTTGGTCCTGGTGGCAGTTTCTAGTGAAACAGGACAAGGAGGAGGGAAATAAGAGAGGAAAAGGAATCCTTTCACCCCTAGGATATGGTTTGTTTTTCATGAAGACTGAGAATCAAGGATTTTGACAAAAGTGCCCTAACTGCTATGAAGATTGTGTGCACACTGACTCTCCTGTTTCCTGACACACACCTTAATACTTACAGTCTTACAGCANTCTAATCTATTTGTAAACTGTCCCATGTGCCTCATAAGTTACTAAACAAGCTCATTTATAAAAAGAAATACTTTAAGGTAAGAAAATGAGCAAAATTTTCTTTAATTTAATTCATAAACTTAATTTTTAAGCTTTCCTTCATATTTGAGTCTGGGTATAAATTATTTCTATTAACAAGTTTAACTTTAGGTTAAAAAAAAAACAATAACAGGCATGTAACTACTGTAAAACAGCTACATGTGTATTTTCGTGAATATTCACACCAGAATCTCCAAATGGTTACTTTTTGTTACCTAATAAACTCTAATTTTTCTTTCTTCATAGTTGTCCTGAAATTCTTGTCTGGGACTCAGTCAAAATCTTTTACCAGAGTGAAAATCTCTAGAGAAACATTTCAAATTACAAGGCACAGACAGCATCACATAACATCTTCCTTCTCAGGTGACACCAATGCCAGCATCACCAGACTCATGTCCCTCTCTGCGTCTCTTCCATCTTCAGTATGGAAAATGGAAAGGACATTTGTCCACTCCAGCCTCACTGCCTGGTTAGTGAGGTCACCTAACACTAGGCTAACAGGACAGAGACAGAAGTGCACTGCTGCTTAGCTTCAGAGGAGGAAGCTTCCTACTTCCAAATGTGTTTCTTCTTAGGTTTTTCAACAGAAAATGTGTAATAGATGGCCATGAATTTATTATCAATACACAAGTAAAAATATTAAGGTTATCCCACATAGCTACTAAATTCTGTCACCTTCCTCTTTTGTTCATCATTTTNCTCATGAGCTGTAGATTTTTCACTATCATTGAAATCAATCTATTTATTTCTACAAGTGGTGCATTAAAGGGTTCTTCATGCACACACTGACTTTTTTCACTGTTTTTATTTTGGATAGTGGTTTCTCAGCAGTCCAGAGAAATTCAGTATCCCTGGGNCACTTCTCTTGAGCCATTTTATTTCATGGGAAAATATTCTAATTTTGTCTTGAAGCTAAGCTAATCTCTACCAACGAAGAGAGGCCAGAAAGTGAAGGCATGCCATTTACGACCTCATTCAACAGAAGAACCAGACTGCCTTCTTCTGAACCATGATTTAACTAAAAATCATAAAACATAATTATTCGGGTTGTTATTTGTCAGTATATATTCTGTTATGTTTTTCTGAATAATCTTGATATATTATGCATAATTCTAGAATGAATGGAATTAATAAACATTTAAGAAAAACATTAAATATTATCCAAACAATCCTTTACTTTCACTGTAAATAAGCAATTTTAGAATTGTATAACAAAAGCTGCTAACATCCAACATTGCACCACTTTATCTGAGCTGAGGATGTGATAACGACAGGGAGTAAATAGTCATGTGTAATGATATGAAAGAGGTGGACATAGCAAAAATGAAATTAAATTACAATGCAATTTAATAGAAAAGCTATAAATATAAATATTTCTGCTAGAATGTAATGTCAAACTGGTTGAATAGTCTTGGCCCATGTTCAGTGAGAAANTCTGTCTCAGGGGAATAAGTTAGAGTAATACAACAGGACAGCAGTTGTCCTCCTCTGCCCTCTGCACCTATACAGCTGTACCCAGAGCAAGTATGTATACATGCACATGCATGCACATACACACCTACACACACACTGCAATGTTTCTAGACTGAGTTGCAAATGATGACATTAAGTACCCTTGAAGTACATAGGAACCAAACCCAAGCTTCCTAAGCTCCCTAGATCCTGATTCCTAGATAGCTTCACTCTTTCTTTTTCTGTTTGCCATGATGGTTTANATAGGAATGCCCACCCGCCCCCAGCCAGCTTCATAGATTTGAATGATTGGTCACCAGGGAGTGGCACTATTTGAAAGGATTAGGAAGTATGGTCTTGTTAGAGGGATTATGTCACTTGGGGTCATGATGTCTCTTCACAGAAATAGAACAGTTGACTGAGATGCTTGCCAAATTAAGAGACTTCAAGAATACTCTAGAGTTCACAAGANGGAGCCAAAAAGGATCATTTTGAATATCAGATTATGATTTTACAAAAAAAANGTATAAAATTAATGGGGAAGAAAAGAGGCTGTTTTTCTACCCCTTGTATTAAGATTGGATTCACAGTCTCCTCAACAGCACAAACATGGANATAATATTACTGTTGAAAAGTTGAACTAAGAGAAATATCAATCTTCTTTATTGAACTCTGTAGANCCTAGCTTGGCTATAGGAAAATATCATACCTGTTAGAGAAATCTTCTGAGTAAAATAAGCATGTCTCATGGTTAACCAACTGAGATGGAGGTGGTAATATTTACTCCTGGCAAATCTAAGCAGGAGAGTCCAGTAGGGATCAGATCACATGCAGCTATGCTGAAAAGTTTTTGCTTTATTCTAAGAGCAATTGTTAATAATTTATAATCTTCATATAAAGAAGGCTTTGGATCACACATGACTCCTGGGCTTTCACCTTATAGCAATCAGATGCGCATCAAAAGTAGAGGCTTCACAATTTCTGCATCAGTCCTCAAAATATAAAGCATTGTAACAAAACTAACTCAAGTGGGGAATCGCTAAATAACTTTAGTGTAAAGAAGCATGCACCTGTTTTATTATGTACCAACATTAGGACAATTTAATTGTAAGTCAACATATAATATCTCCACCATGTAAAGACTGGAGAGATCTGGATTGTGTGTATGCATGTACACAAGAGGTTGTGTGAATAAAT
>LZPO01088129.1:19569-35859 GCA_001675575.1 Neotoma lepida | reverse complement strand
CATTGTGGTGCCCTGCAATCTTCTTTGGAGACCTTGGGTCACTGCTAGGATCTGGGAGTCTCTGTCTAATAAAATAAGCTTTTAAATCAACATTTTAAATGCCATATTCTCCAGATCTCTGAAGTATTTGAGGGTTGCCTTGATATATCTGAATATACAACTTTGTTTCTAGTTACTTGTTTTAAGACTAACTTTGAAAACATATATAGGGGACTAAATAAGACTTCTCCCTGCAATTAATTATATCAGTACTTAGCATAACTATAATTAAAGAACTTTATCATTTATAAGGATGATTGACTATTAACTTGTGTTCCCTAACAGTCTACAATAAGTTAGCAGCTTCCATAAGACTAAGACTTTACATTTTATTCCTGTCACACTTAGCCTTAAAAACAACGATTTTGAATTAAAATTCTCCTAGTATCAAAATACAACCTTTTAATCATAGATAATAGGTTAAGTAAAGAAACCAAAACAAAATAGCCATTTTGTGGGCAAAAGTAGAACAAGTTTGTACCATGCTGGTAAGGCTGTCTCTTGGGAAGTCAAAAACAAAACAAAACAAAACAAAACAAAAAACAACAAAAAAACCTCAACAACAACAACAAGTGAAAGATCACAGGGTGAAATGGAAACAGGAGAAAGGGTTAAGTTAGGGGTATGGCTGTAGTTGGAAGTTTCTCTGGTCCTGCCCAGGCCCTGCAGTCAGGACCAAGCTCTCCAGCCTGGTCCCATAGCCACTCAGACCCAAATAAACATACAGAGGCTTATATTAATTATAACTGCTTGGCCATTAGCTCAGGCTTAATATTGACTAGCTCTTACATTTAAATTAACCCATAATTCTTATTTATGTTTAGTCACATGGCTTGCTACCTTTTCTTAGCTACGCTTTGACATCTTGATTCCTCTGTGTCTGGCTGGCAACTCCTGACTCCTTTCCTCTTCCCAGCATTCTCCTAGGCTGCTCATCCCACCTATACTTCTTGCCTGGCTACTGGCCGCTCAGTGTTTTATTAAACCAATGTTCAAGAGCATTATCCCACAGCATTTGGCCCCTGATTAGGGACTGAGAGAGCCTAGAGGTTAGTATTGCCTTTGAGAATTTCTAAGGCACCACAGACAGCTGTTAATGGAAGGGCCACATTTTCCTTTGGCCAGAAATAAGGAAGATGACTCCATTTTTAGCAAGCAAGAACTTTCTCCAANACCCTGAAGGAATGGGAGCTTTATCTAAATATCTGATTTTTAGTTTTATCTGTTAAGCATGAGCCTTAAAAAAAACAATTTCTCAGTTGAAACTCCTTTTTGTATCAATATAAAACATTTATATAACTCAGTTTATCCAAAAAGCTTAAGCTTAACAAAGCTAGTGAAGACAAGGATGCTAAACATACATTCTTAAGCCTGAATAGACCTTGATTAAGGAGAAACATTCTCTAAGCCATCGGCTCTCAAATTTCCCAATGCTTTGACCTTTCAATATAGTTCCCCATGTTGTGGTGACCCCCACTACAAAATTTTTCCCATTACTATTTAATAGCTTCAGGTTTGCCATTATTATAAATCTCAAAGCAAACATCTGACATGTACATAGTCCTAGGCTACCACTGTAAAAGGCTTTTCCAACCCCCCAAAATATCGAAACCAGTTTTGTTTCAGCTCCATGCTTGCAACAAAACTTTAAAATACACCAGAAAACACAAACAAAACTTTCCAGCAATTAACAGAGAAACTGAGCATCAATTAAGGCATCAGAAACTCTGCATCTTGAGGAAGGGACAAGTGGGGACAAGCAGGAGAACTTCTGGGACTGTGGGAATCTCTCTGAAAGGTTTTTATTTCAACTACTTTCATCTTCTTTCACTGACCCAGTTCTTCTGGCACCAAAGCACCTTTCCAAACACATGTGGGCAGAGGCCCACTCTCGGAAAAGTGTCAGGTGAAGGAAATACACCTATCAATGCCAGCTCAGGGAGAACAGAAATCTCCCATGGTAAAAGAGCAAAATCTTGACTCAAAAAAACCTCCAGTGGTAAAAACAAAAGCTTGAATACAGACCGTTTGAATGGAATTTTTTTCCTGGACACAGAAAGGAAACACGGCAAATGTAGTTTGAAAAGTAGCTTGGAAATTGTAGTGATGATATAGAGAAAGGCAGCTTGGGAAATGCAGTCTGTAGAGAAACATTGGCATCGTAAAAAGAGCTCATGGAGTCTTAAGAAGCAGCTTCAAAAATTTAAGAAGGGGGAAATTGTACCCTCAGAAGCTCACTGGGTGTCTGAGTTTGGTGAGGAGTGTGGAACAGAGGAATATCAGCTCCAATGACACTTTTCCAGAGGCCTAATAGCTGTGCAGGAAGTTTTTTCTAAGAGCTTTATAATAGCTCAGTATGGTAATCACTCATGATTTGTGTACTCTCTATCTTGTTGAAAGAAAAATAATAGTTCTGTTCAGAAATTTCTTCTAGATGTTTGCTAAAATTTGTAAAGTAGTCCTATAGAGCTTATTTTTGAATATGTTAGTCTGTTAAAAGATTTTTCCAGATAAGTTTGTAAAATAGTTCTATAGAGTTTCCTTTTGAATATAAGTTTGTAAAAGGTATAAATATGTATAGTGATATTCACACTTCTTGTAAATATGTAAAAAGTGTAAATATTAAATGTAAAATGTGTAAATATTGAATGTTAAAAAGTATAAATGTTGAATGTAAGTAAGTTTGTAAAAGTGTATAGTGATGTTCATACTAGAATTCTTTATTACTCTTTTACCTTCAGATATACTTAAACATGTTTTATGGTAACTTAAAATATAATTTTATGGTCTCAGTAGCCCCTGGAAAACTTAAGTGAAGGTGTTATAATTAGGGGAGTTTTTCTGTCTTCTTCCTAGAAGTTTCCACTCCTGTTTCTGTTTAGAAAGGGGTAGGCCTCCCACAAAGAGATAAGCTTCCCACAATCGAGTTATTTTGTAAAAATATCTTTATAATTAACATGAGTTTTTATTTATTTGAGTGGATACTTTGAAGTGATGACTGTTTTCTCCTGGGAATCAAAATAGTCTCTTGAAAATTTTATTGAACATCTGTTAGGAGAGGGTTTTGATCCAGGAAAAGGGCTTGGAGCAGCTGAGACAGCTGTGGTCATGTTAGACCCATTCCAAAAAGGATATTCTATCTTTATTATCCTCTACTCCTTTACTGTGAAGTGTGGCAGCTATGGAGATCTCTGTGGATGTTTACAAGCTCTTAATAGGGACCTGGGTCAGAGAGTATCCCCTCTTGCCAGATAGCCAAAGATGGGCAACTTTCTTTTTGATAGCTTCCTGAATGTATGTATGTAAAATTAATCAAGAAGAATGACCTAAGACAGGCATCAGGCATAGTCTATCTGAGGGCCTGGGGGTCCTTTTTTATATCAAGAAGGGGGAGTTGTGGAGGCCCACAAAGGTTTCCTAGTGAGATCTGAGCTTGCTTTACCCAGCAGAGCTGCATTAGAGGATTGCTTGACCATGTGCATGGTTACTAGGTGATTGGAACGGTCTACACTTGGCAGAGTTAGGAGGAGGTCTTTTGCTCCACCCCTTAACATTCCTATAAATAGCCCTTTAGAAGAGACAGGAGGGGCTGGTGGATAATGATCCAGGCCCTCCCACAGCTATCCTGTGTTTCTGTTTCTCTCCCCTCTATGCTTCTATCTAAATCTTTTATCTCTCACTCCTCAAGAGTACCCTGGGGTAAAATGTGGGATCCAGTCTCCCAGCTGGGTTCCAACACTTACTGTGTTTAGATTCTCTATTTTTAAAGAATCATTTATTTATTTTTTGTGCATGTATGTGATTGAGTGTGTGTATATGTGCACCACTTGCATGCAGTTTCCAGAAGCTAAAAAGAGGTTTCAGATTCCCTTGAAACAGAAGATACAACTAGAAGACGGTGTCAGATTCCCTTAGAACTGAAGATGCATGTAGTTGTGAGCTACTAAATTTGGTGCTGGGAACTAAACCTTCATCTTCTGGAAGAATAGAAAGTGCTCTTAATCACTGACCCATCTTTCTAGGACCTAGATTCTCTATTTCTTATTGAATCATTTTGGTAGTATATATCTTTTCTAAGAATTGTACATTTCACAGAGACATATTGATGGCTCAGCATTTAAGAGAAATCTTTGCTTTTATAGAGGACCTAGGTTCAGTTCTCAACATTTACACAGCAGCTGACAATCATCTGTCCTTTCAGCTCCAAGTGATTTAATGCACTCTACTGACATTCTCAGACAAAAGGCATGCAGGAGACATACATACATACAGGCAAAACACTCACATACATAAAATAAAAAAATTTAAATCCTTAAAAACTGAAGAATAAGAATTTGTACATTTCCTCTGGATTGTCTTGGTCAGATACAATTGTTCCCTGTGTGATCATTTCATCTTATAGCTATGAGGTGAGTATTATTGGTCTTATTTCCATATCTGATTTTAATACTCTTAGCACTTTTTCTATTTTATTCTATTAACAAGTTTATCTAATTATTTTATCTTTTCATTTGTTCATTTGTTTTGTTTTTCTAGTCTAAATTTCAATTATTTCAAAGTACTCTGGTGTTTTTTTTATCATATCTAACTTTGGATTTATCTTTTTATCCAGTTTCTTGAAATAGAAGATTAGGTTATTAATTTGAAATGTTTGTCCTTTTGTGATGGGTATTCTTGGTTGTCAACTTGACTAAAACTGAAACTAACTAAAAACCCATGTACCCCTGTGAAGAATTTTTAGTTAATTGTACCATTTGAAGCAGGAAGATCCATCTTAAATCCAGTTCACTTGAGGTCACAAGACCCACCCTAAATCAGGGTCACTTTTTGCAGCAGCTTATACACGGGACAAAGAAGAAAGAAGCCTTTGCTCTTTGCACACTTTCCCTTGCCCTTGCTGCTAAGTTCATTCCTTCACTAGCATTAGAACTACTTCTTCAGGATTCTGATATATTTTGAGGACCATATAAGACATTCAGACTCAAGCTTGAACAATTACCTGATTATTGGGCTTTCCATTGATAGATAGCCATTGTTGGACTAGTTGGACCACAGTTTATAAGCTACTCTAATAAATCTCCCTATGTGTGTTTGCATGTGTGTGTGTGTGCATATTTATTGATTTTATCCATTTTATTGTAATTTTTATCCTTTGATCTAATAGATATTGGATATTCATGAATATGTTGTTTAATTTTTTACCTATCTGAATCTTTTAATTTCTCCTCTGTCCTTTTTGCATGATTTCAGTGAGCTGGTGGCACATATCTTTAATCTCAGAACTCAGTGGGGCAGAGAGAGGTGGATCTCTGAGTTAGAAGCCTGTTCTACATAGTAAGTTCCAGGACAGGGCTAGATGGATAAAGCCTGTCTTGAACTTCCCCATACCCAAAAGAAAACCAAAAAAAGAAGTGGAAGGAGAAGAATAAGAATAAGAATAAGAATAAGAATAAGAATAAGAATAAGAAGGAAAATAAGAAGGAGAAAAAGAATAAGAAAGAGGAGAAGAAGGAGGAGGAGGATGAAGAAGAGGAGGAAAAAGAACACAAAGGAAAAAAATTACATAATTTTATGTTCTCAGTTGCTTTGCATTTACTGAGATTTGTAGTTGAGTATATGAATAGTCTAAGAAAGTCTGGTAATCTANAGAGAAACAACAGTTAAGTGCTTTGAAGGAGAAAGGACAACCAGGAAATACAAAAATATAGATGGTATGAATGGGGAAGGGGACTGATTGGAGAGAAGACATAGTTTAGAGAGATATGGGTCAGGCAGAAAGTGGTATAGGTAACTACAACAAAGGATCTCTGAAAAGCCATACATGTGACTACTATTTTAATTTTCCTAAAAATATATTGAAAAGAACTTTAATAAACATTACATTATTTGCAGGGATAATGCTCCTTCCAGAAGTCATAGGTTATCAAACAAAAAGCTCCATGCCAAGTGTGCAATACTTGCCTTTGGTTATGTCAGAGACACACTTTGGTCATAGGACATGGACAAATCCAGTTGGTACTCACCTAGAGTTTTTTCTCTGCTAATTAGTTTCACAGTGCAGGCTACTGTGGGAGAATAGTCAGTCATACCCAGCTGTGAAAACTGTGAACAACTATCTGGAAGGCTATGCTTATTGGCATGATCAAGCACAAATGCTTAAAGGGGTAGACAAAGGCTTTGTTTTTGTTGAATTTTGACTGTACTTTACAGCATAGAATTCATACTTGGTATTCAAAATCTTGCCAAAAATATAGACCTGAGGAATTGTTACCCATTATAGGAGGAAATACTACTAACATCATTATATCTTTCCAATGGTATGAATCATTTTCCTGCTGTGTGGAATATTTTATAGGTGCCAACTTCTTCCACTAGGCTTGTTAACTTGTTCAAATTCTCTATTATTGACTTTATGATTAATTATTCTATCATTGAAATATAGTTCTTTCATTGAAATATAGTGACATTAGTCACTGAATATTCTTAATGATTTATTTGTTTTATCTCTTAATTTTGTCAACTTTTCTTAATGTGTGTTTTTTTTATTGCATTCTTGGTTCAAGTATATATTTATATTTGCTATATCTTCTTGATAGGTGGATCTTTATGTCATTATAGATGTGTCTCTATTAACAGTGTTTTGGCATTAAACTCTATTTTTCTATTATTTTTATATATCAGTTTTATATTCCATTTGTTTGTTTGTTTTTTGAGACAGGATTTCCCTATGTAGCCCTCACTGGCTGAGAAATCACTATATAGAAGAGGCTGGTCTCAAAACCAAGTTGTATATGCTGGGAACTGAACCTGTGTCCCCTGAAAAAGTAACAAGTGCCATTAACTGCTGAACTTGATGCATATTTTATTACAGACACAAACACAGATTTAGTATATCTTTAAAATATATAATTTGTTTATTTATAACCTGACCACTATTTTGTCTCCTCTTCTGCTCCCAGTTTTTTCCCCCATCTCCTCTCTGTCCCCCTATCCACTTCTAAGGTGTTTCTATTCAGACCAATGCAGGCCTCCCATGGATATCAAGCATACATGGCATATCAAGTTGACAAGGCAAACCAGAATGAGGAAAAGGGTCCCAAAGCCAGCTGGGAAAAGTTTCAGAGACTGCCCCTGCTCCCACTGTTCAGAGTCCCACAAGAAGACCAAGCTACACACTGTCACATATATGCAGAGGGCCTAGGTCAGTCTCATGCAGGCTCATTGCTTGTCAATTCAATCTTTGTGAGCCCCTGTGAGCCCAGATTACTTGATTCTATGGGGTTTCTTATGGTGTCCTTAACCCCTCTGGCTCCTAAAATCTTTCTTCTCCCTGTTCAGCAGGATGTCCTGAAGTTGGCTGGGGGTCTCTGTGGGTTTCCACCAGTTTCTGGATGAAGCCTCTCTGATGACAACTGGGATAATCACCAATCTATGAGTGTAGTGGAATATCATTAGGAATTAGGAATGCTAAGAATCATTTAATTTATTTTATTTTTCTTTGCCAGTCATGTTTGGTTCTATCCTAGATCTATGGGATATCTAGCCTCTGGGTCCTGGTGCTTCAGGCAGTGGCATGAGTTTCAAGATGGATCAGTCATTGCTTGGCCACTCCTATAATTTCTGCACCACCTATTTCCCAGCACATCTTATAGGCAGGACAAATTGTTAGTTGAAGTTTATGTGGCTAGGTTGATGTCCAAATCTTTCCACTGGAAATCTTGTCTGGTGACTTAGTTAGGCTTCTACTGCTATGAAGAGACACCATAACAGCAACATTATAAAGGAAATACATTTAATTGAGGTGGCAGCTTACAGTTTCATAGTTTCAGTCCATTATCATCATGGCATGGATCATTGTGGCATGCAAGCAGACACTGTGCTGGCTATATCTTGATTAGAAGGCAAATGGAAGTGGAATGTGACACCAAGCAAAGCTTAACCAAAAGAGACCTCATAGCCTGCCCTCACGGTCACACACCTTNCTTCAACAAGGCCATATACCAAGGCTACGCCTCCTAATATGCCATTCCCTATGGAGCTTATGGGGGCCAATTACATTCAAACTACCACATTCTACTCTCTGGCCCCCATAAGCTTGTAACAAAATCATAATGCAAAATGCATCTAATCCAACTTCAAAAGTCCACAAAATCTATCACAATCTCAACAATGTTTAAATTTCAAAATTCAAATTTTTTTCCAGGATCCATGCAATCTCTTAAGAGTAATTCCTTATAAAATCAAAATCAAAACACAAATCACATACTATAAGCATTTAATGACAAAGGTTATATATTACCATTCCAAATGTAGCAAAGGAAGCATATCATGGAAATAATGGACCAAAGCAAATCTGAAAAACAACTGGACAAACTCCAAATTTTGCTTCTCCATGTCTGATGTCAAAACACTCTTTAAATATCCAACTCTGTTCAGCTCTGTTGACTACAGGACACTTCTTTCTCATGGGCTGGTCACACTCCCTGTTAGCAGCTTTCTTTGCATGTCCCATGGCTCTAGCATCTCTATGATCTTGTGGTCTCCAAGGCAATCCAGGCTTCACCTTCACATTTTAACATAGGAAGCCTCTTTTGGTTTCCATTCAGGTCTCCCCTAACACATGCCTGGCCTTGGCAGCTTTTCTTAGATTCAGAGCCAAATTCCATAACCCATTTCTTTTATTCTTAACTCTAAATCCAAAACTGCCAAGTTCTGCTGCTTGCTAGGATTGGAAGGGAAGATGGCCCCCTCATTCAATTACATCTTCACCAGATTTCTGTCCTTTACTGCCTAAACTTGGCTGTCCTGAAACTGAATCTATAGNTCATGCTGGCCTTAAACTTAGAGATCCATCAGCCTCTGCCTTCTGAGTGATAGGATTAAAGGCATGCACCACCACACCTGGCTGTAAGCTTTTCTTTAGTCTTTTTTCACAAATTCAAAGCTTGGCTGGGTGGGTTCTTGTCCTGAGGTCTCTACTTCCTTTATTCCATTTTTTAACCTATTTATCTCCTTGAACACGGGATTTAGCTCCATTCCATTTTCTGGTGCCTATTTTCTTCTCAAATTATACATTGTATATTTTTACTTTCTCAGCTTGTTCCTTTACATTATAAATCTTTATAAGACTGACCACTAATAATCACACAACAGAGTCTATACTCAACTGTTTTGAGATTTTCTCTGCCAACAGTATTAATCCAAAACTCTTCACTCTATCCTCAGGCAGACTCTTTGGACAAGGGCAAAAAGCAGCTACCTTCTTCACCAAAATATCACAAGAACTATCGCTAGGCAACATACTGTAATTCTTCTCTTTAATCTCTTAAGTCAGCCCCCAACAGTTCAAATACCTCTTAGCACCACTGTCTTCCTTATTCCTACTAGTATGGCCCATAAGCAGTGCTTAAAGCATTTCATTATTTTTATAACACAAAATACTATAGTCCCAGTTTCTCCAAACAAAAACATGGTCAGGTCCATCACAGCAATACCTCACTCCTTGTACTAACTTCTGTCTTAATTAGGGATTCTATTGCTGTGAAGAGACACCATGACCATGTCAACTCTTATAAAGGAAAACATTTAATTGAGGTGACAGCTTATAGTTTCAGAGGTTTAGTCCATTATCATCATGGTGGGGAGCATAGGTGCATGTAGGCAGACACTGTGCTGGCTACATCTTGATCAGAAGACAACAGGACGTTGACTGTGACACTGAGCAAATCTCAAGCAAAAAAGATCTCAAAGCCTGCCCCTACAGTGACACACTTCCTTCAACAAGACTAAACCTACTTTAACAAGGCCACATCTCACAATAGTGCCACTCCCTATGAGCTTATGTTGGTCAATTACATTCAAACTACCACNCCTGGTTACAGGAGACAGCTGGTTTGGGTTTAATATCCCCCAGTGCTAGGATTCTTAGCTAGGGCCCCTTTTGTAGATTCCCAGAATTTTCATTGTGTTAGGTTTCTAGCTAGTCCCCAAGATGCCCCCCAATTCCAGTTGTCTCTCATAGTACTCTGTCCCTCCCAACTCCCTCAACCTGATCCTTCCTCTTCTCCCTGATCCTACTCTTTCTTCCACCTCCAAAGAGATTCTCCTCCTCTTCCTGATCCTACTCTTTCTTCCACCTCCAAAGAGATTCCAAGGAGGATTCATAGTCCCCCTCTTGAGTTCTCCTTGTCACATACCTTCTCTGGGTCTGTGGATTGTAGCATAACTATCTTTTATTTTATAGCTAATATCCACTTATAAGATAGTACACACCATGTTTGTCTTCCAGTGTCTAGTTTTTATTCATNTCCTCCTTAAGGACCTCAATCATCTTCATAAAGTTGATTTTAAGGTCTTTTTCTTGTGTGTCTGTTAGGTTGGAATATTCAGGCCTGCTGTAATAAGAGAGTTGGTTACTGGTGGTGACATACTCCTTGGGCTATTGTTTCTTGTTTTCTTCTACTTGTTTGTAGACATCTGGGTTTGGGGTAATTGAAGGTCTAGGTACCAATATCTGAATTGGTCTTTGTTGAATGGGTGATTTGTTATTTGCTTTCTGTTTCCTCTCAGGTCTTCTGGTCGGTGTGGCCTGGGCTTCTCTCAGTGTGTTTAGTTTCTGGTAGATTGGAAATCTCTGCCCCAGTTGGAAGCTGGGGAAAAGCAACTAGGGGGTTACAGGACTGGTGACAGGGTGAAGGGAAGCTAAGATATTGAATAAGTGGGGGAGTTTTGTGGGCATGCAGTTTACATGGGCTTCTCCCTGTCTGTGTGGTTTCTGGTAAAACAGTGGAGTATCCGTCCCAGTTGGAGGTTGAATTATGGTGACTAGGAGAGTAGAGGGCTGGGGATGTGGTGGGCAGAGTCTGAGAGAGTAGGGAAATTGGTGAACAGGTAGCCTACTAGGTCTTCTTCCAATCCACTTGGTCTCTGGTAAAGGGGGTGTCTCTTTTCCTGGTAGAGGCTGGACAACCACAAGTAGGAGAGCTTAGAACTGGGTGTAGGGTCAGGGGATGCTGAGACAGGAAGAGAGTTGGGAAGCTTGGTGGGGCAGCCTCTCTGTACTTCTCCCAGTTTGTGAGGTCTCTAGGAGAATTGGGAGTATCTACCTCAGTCTGGTCTCTGATAGAGCAGGGAGTTCCTGCCCAGTTGGAGGCTTGGGTATGGTAACCAGGAGGATGGGGTACTAGGGATAGGGTGGGCAGAGGCTAAGAGATTGAGATGTTTGGTGGGCAGGCAGCCTACCTGAATTTCTCTCAGTCTGCATGGTAGAGAAGGGAGTCTCTGTCCCTGTTGGAGGCTGGGCAGAGCAAGTAGAAGGAAGATTCTACAACCCCTTTACTCTTGTATCCTTCTTAACTCTAAAACTAGAACCACTTGGCCTGAGTTCAAATTTTGCTTCTTGCTAGGGCTGGAATTTGCTCCCATTATTGGATACAATTGGATAAACTTCTCATTATCAATGACTTCCTTTGTCGCTTAAGTTTCCCTTTAATTCCATTTCACAAGTTGGAAGCTTCTCTGGGAGGGTCTTTTCCTAAAGTTACCACTTCCTTTATTCCATTTTTTAATCAGGTCTAAGTTATTTTGAATCAGCCTGTCTTCCAAGCTAAGAATATAGACTGTAGAAGGTGTCATAGACATAGATAGAGGGGAAGAAAAAGAAGAAAGGAGAGGAGAAAAGTTAAATAAAACTCTATAGAACAGTAAACATAAATATATTATTTGGCACAAAAATGTATAAAAAAGACAGTTTGTAGCAACAACAGTTGAAAAGCATGAAAATATGAAGATATGTAAGAATAAAGAAGGTTTATTTATGTGTTGCATGCTGATTTAGAAAAACTAATAAAAAAGATACTGACTAGATTATGATCAAATTGTATGTTCATTATATTCCTCGAGAAAACTAAACAAAATAAGCAAACAAACCTGAGACTCCCTGCTCTAACAGAGACCAAACAAACTGGGAGAAGTCCAGGTAGACTGCCTACCCATCAAACTGCCTCACTTTCTCAGCCTCTGCCCACCTTATAGCTTAGGCCAGATTCCTGTCAAGGAAATCCCTGATGGGAAGCCTAGAAGGTCATTATGTGAAACTGTGAAGGTGAAGATTGGGTACACTGGAGATCGAAAGATGTTGGAGATGTTATAGCCCTCGGACACCTGCCTAGGACACCTGATGATGAAGGAGGGGTCAGAACCATCCCAAGAAAGAAAAGTGTGTTACAGTCAACAAAGCTGGAAGGAATGAGATTTGAAGAGCCCTTTGACTTCAGACTTGGAAATGCAGAATTTGGAGTTTTCCCTACTGGTTTTCAGTCTTGCTTTGGTCCATTAATTAATCAGTATGCCCCAATTTTTCTTTTTTGGAATGATATTTTATATTCTCTGTCATTTGCATGTTGGAAATTTGTGAACTTCTCTTTAGTTTTGATTTTACATGGTTTTATAGTTAAAATACTGTCTTGAACCTCAGAGAAGACTTTGAACTCTGAACAGTGTTGAGACTATTATCGACTATGGAGACTTTTGATGTAAGAATGAATGCATTTTGTATTATGTTATGGCTATTTACCTNTGACAGACAAGGAGTGGAATATGTTAGTTTGAATGAGAATGGCCCCCATGGACTCAAATGTTTGAATGCTTCATCCCTAATTGGTTAAACTATATGGAAAGGATTGGTAAGTGTTGCCTTGTTGGAGTAGGTGTGGTCTTATTTGAGAGTGTGGCTTTGACATTTCAAAAGCCCATCCAGGCCCAATCTCTCTCTCTCTCTCTCTCTCTCTCTCTCTCTCTCTCTCTCTCTCTCTCTCTCTCTCTTCCACTGCCAATAGATCAGGATGTAAGCTTTCAGGCCCATGGCTTTCTTCCTGCTTGCCACCATGCTTCCTGCCTTGCTGTTCATGAACTAATCCTCTAATACTGTAAGGATCTTACAATTCTATATTTTCTTTTATAAGAGTTGTCTTGGTCATGTCTCTTCACAGCAACAGAACAGTAATTAAGGCACTCTCCAAAAATCATCCATTGTATCTTCCTTTCATGGGTTCTTTTCCAGTATAATGATACAATAAAGAAAGAAAGAGCTCCTAAAATCCAAGAAGGTTGTGATCCACAGGGCAGTCAGCAAGGATACTGACAAGCCTTTAGAATTGTAGAGAACTTTAAAGGGTGTAAGCAGCAGGATTTACAAAGCCGCTATCTGAAGTCATAGCAAATTCTCCAAAATGTATCACCACTATCTTACATCATCTTCATAAACAGTTGATGGGAACAACTGAATATAATGACAGCTGTGTTCTTGCTGATACACATCATGGTATGTATTCATAACAAAATTCCATAGAGTGACACAAATTAATAAATGATAGCTACAACCATCAACAACGATGGATCTTAAAAAATTCTGATTTAAAGAAAACAAGGCAGAAAAATATATGGTTGAATGTGTATATCTCCATTCAAATAGGTCATAATTTCACTTACCCATTTCTTCATCACCACTGGTTCAACCTGATCCTCTGCTGGCAGGCCTGGTGAATGAAGAGAGTAAAACATGTAATGACTATAAAGGGTTGAGGGACTAAGTGATGTGATTCTCATTGTGTACTCTGTTCTTTCCATCATCGTGACATGGGAGTATAAGACTCTGATTCCTAATGAAAGATAACTTTCTGTAAATGAGTATATCTTGAACTTCTAAAGAATTTTAAAAGATGAAATTAAAGTTATTTTTATTGTTGAATCTACTAATTTTTTTATTTTTTTAAGCAAACTGATTCTTGAAAACAAGTTTCTACAAAGGAAATTGTCACCAGTATTGCTTCAATATATGCTGTTTTAACTAACATTGACAGTTCAGTATTTTGATTTCACAAGGCAGCATAAATAACCCACATGATTATTCTATTGCAAAGGTTTCCCCAGTATGAGTAAAATCTATTTACTGTAACAAACCTTCATGGGAGTCAACCATACTTCAAGCATAGAGTTAATAAATAACTCAATATTTGTACTTAACATTTGTCCTAACATTTAAGGTACAGGTAAGTTTTTAATTTAGGAAATTTTTCTCCTCATCTCAAATATTAATGCTAGAAACATTCCCATTAAAGGTTTTATGTTAATTTTTGAGCTATGGGATTAAATGGCAAGCTTCACCATTCTGTGTAGACCCCCAAATGAAGCACCCAAAGAATGCCTAGTTATTTTCCTGAAAGAAGGGAATAATTATAAAAATACATGACCATTCAACAAATGCTCATCACATGTTTTTTAAAGATAAGTATGTTCTTAGATTTAAATAATTATTATTGTATTATGTTATTATAATGGCTAATGTTACTTGCCAACTTGATAGAGTTCTTAATCATTAAGAGACAGGATTATACTTGTGGGAGATTATCTTGATTATATTAGTTGAAGTCAGAAGACTCATTTAATGTGAGTGACACCATTTCCTGGCTGGGATTCTGGGTCAGGTAATTAGAGAGCAGGGGCTAAGCAGAACTCATCAAGCTATGAATTTGGTGTGATTGGTAGATCAAGCTCTTGCTCTATTGGCTGTCTTACCATAATAAAATAGAACATGGGAGTGTGAACTAAAGCCAACCCTTGAGTTTCTTTTTTCAGAGCATTTCATTCTAGCAACATATAATGAAGCTAAGGCAATGATAAGGCTTTGTAGAAAATCCTAGAAATTGATAGTATCCAAGCAAATCATACAAATTGCTGAAATATCAATTGATGAATGTGGGTGTGTCGATGGCACAAAACTTGGAGAGTTTTATGAGGCATGTACAAACTATGATGCATAATTACACTAGAAAAAGCTGATGTATTACACAACAGTCACTGCATGCTAGGTGGTAATGATGATTTTAAGGGCTTGGTGTGAGTATCGTATAATCAGCAAAGGAAAGCTAATCCAAAAGACAAAGATGGAAGCATATGCAGCTCTCTTTAGGATATCACTTGGTACTTTAATTGTGTTTTTGTTACTGACTTCAATTGTTAATGAAATACAGGGAAGTGTGAGATGTGCTTTCCATATTTTTTAAGCGCTAACAAATATCTTGATCATTTCTGATATGTAAAGCTTCATAATAATACTTTCACATACTTTAAAAATAGAAATCTCTTAAAAATCTGAATTTAAAAGTTTTATATAGATGAAAAAATCTTGACAAATTTACAGGAAAGAAATGTCTAAAGTAATTTCAGAAAACTGTATTATTCATACAAGTCTAGGGATGGAGTTGGCTGGCTGAGAAACTTCTCAGTAACAGTGGAATCCTTGCTGGTGTCAACTCTGCAGAGGTCAAATAAGGGAACAACTAAAACTTCATGTACAACATGTGACTCCAACACTTTTCTTACATTAATATGAAAGTTTTTTTATTTTTTATAATTTTTTATTTTAAATTTTTTATCCATTTTACATACCAACCACAGTTCCCCCTACCAGCCCTCCTTCCATTCTCCCAACCTGCCCCGCACCCTACCACCATCCACTCCCCAGAAAGTGTAAGGACTCCCATGGGTAGTCTCCAAAGCATGGCATACCAAGTTGAGATAGGATCAACCACCCCCCCAATCAAGGCTGATCGANATATCCCACTATAGGGAATGGGCTCCAAAAAGTCAGCTCATGTATCAGGGATAGATCCTGGTCCCACTGCCAGGGGGCTCACAACCAGACCAAGCCACACAACTCTCATCCACATGCAGAAGGTCTAGTTCAGTCACATGTAGGCTCCTCAGCTGTCGGTCCAGAGTCTGTGAGATTCCATGAGCTTGGGTCAGGTGTCTCTGTGGGTTTCCCCATCATTATCTTGACCCCCTTAGCTCATGTAATCCCTCCTCCCTCTCTTCGACTGGACTCCTGGAGCTCCACCTCCCTCCTCTCCCCTCACACTTGGCCTTGAGGTAGATTGATTCCCAATGTTCTGAGAAAACACCATACTGATTTCCAAAGTGGCTGTACAAGTACAAGTTTGCACTCACACCAGCAGGGGAGAAGTGCATCCCTTTCTCTACATCCTCTCCAACACAGGTTGTCATTAGCATTTTTGATCTTAGCCATTCTGATAGGTGTAAGAGGGTATCTCAGAGGCATTTTAATTTGAATTTTCCTGATAGCTAAGGCTGTTGAACAATTCTTTATGTGTATCTCAGCCACACGAGATTCTTCTGTTTAAAATTGTCTGTTTAAATCTGTACCCCACTGTTTAATTGGATTATTTGGTA
>LZPO01088129.1:3209-14899 GCA_001675575.1 Neotoma lepida | reverse complement strand
CAGCAATTTTAGTGGTTGAGAGAGAGAGACAGACAGAGAGAGAGAGAGGGAGGAGAGAGAGGGAGAGAGGGAGAGAGGGAGAGAGAGAGAGAGAGGAAGAAGAAGAAGGAGGAGGAGGAGGAGGAGGAGGAGGAGGAGGAAGAGGACTTAGAATAGGGATCTGTGGAATGTCAGCAAGTTGAAGGAGCTGAGTCTTCATGATTTCTATTCCCTCAATGGAGACTTGTAAGAGGAAAGGTTATTTCCCCAGTAAGGGTAGGAGTTAGCATAAATGGTTTGGAGAAAATGGATTGAGTTAGAAACAGTTACTATGAAGATAGGTAGATAGATAGATAGATAGATAGATAGATAGATAGATAGATAGATAGATAGATAAAATGACTACCAGGCAGTCCAGTGGACATGACCTAAGAGATTTTAATTCTTTATGGGACTTCAGTGGGAAGACAGGTACAGCTNTAAAGTTTCATATTAACTCTGTGTTTCTCTTGAACACATTGACGACATTTAACTCTCTAAATTGAAAAGATAACATGTTGCTTGATCTTTAATAACTGGCTTATATATGAAAACAATACTGATAGATATTCTGTGATGACAAGAGCAATTACAAAGTTATTCATAGCTGTCAATAAGTATGCACAGTTCTTTGTTGGTTGTTGAATTATGTTTCTAAACCATTATAATAAAGTTCCAACTTTGCTGACCCAATATTTTACAAGTCTAATGATGGCAAACATATATCACTTATTATTTGTAAGACTAACAGTTTCAAAATTGTTCCAGTGCAGACTTCAAAGATTAAGAGAAATATAATCAAATAATTTTATAGTAAACAGTTTCTTGACCATTTGTTGCAAATTCTATTTCCCAGACTGTAAAAAAAATGCATAAATACTAAGCACCTAGTGATTTCTTTCAAATAAATGAAATCAATATCTTTAATACTAAATAATGCAAATTATAATTCTACCAGCTGTTATGGCTGAGCAGAAAAGCATCAATGACACCTTTGTGCTACACCATGTTGACCACAGGTCACAACTAAAATTGAATTCTTTAAACTGGATCAGTAAGAGTAAACCAGTGGTCAAGAACATCATCTTCTTCCATTTTTGTTGTAAGATATTGCAATAACTTCCCTTTTCCTGGATGTGGCCGGAAATAGTGATGTTGATCACAAAGCAAGCACAGCATGGCTTGTTATTCTGTGGAGACATGCAAAAACTCTTCCTAAATATATGATGACCAGTTTAAACCATATGGTAGAATGGCTGGATCATGGCTTATTTCATATCAATTCAGAATAATTTCTGTGCTTTTCCATTATTTTAGTTTGATTAATGAATAGCACAGGGCATTATTCAGAAACACTGTATTCACAATTGCTTTGCAGGGGGTTCCATGGAATTTATAAGACATAAAACCTTTATCCAAAATTGTGCAGCTTCTAGTCTCCACTTAAAAGTGTGTGACTAAAAATATTGCCTGATCACAGCCATGCGTTAAGATCTATAATGCTTGTCTATGATTAGGAGCAAAAAATGGCTTTTAAAACTTTTTTTTTTCTTTTTTAGAAAATCAGGTTTCTGTGAAGATCAGCCTCTTCGTAAACTGTAGCAACTTCAAATATTCTCTGGGCAGTGTCTGCACAAGAGGCCGCTAGGCTTCAGTCTGTCACCAGCCCTCAGTCTAGAATCCTATGGTGTATGTCTATTCATTTCAAATGGTTTTCAAAAATAGAAAAAAATGTGAGAGGATGAATGCTTAATATGAAATGAAAGGTACCCTGTGCTAGAAAGCACACATTCAACTAACATTGTAAGGACTCATGATTCTGAGGTTGAAATTTATATTCTTAATGTAATTTTAAAGCAGAACATAGCCTTTTAAAATACTAAAACAATAAAAGTGGCCATGCATAGCTTACAGATATTGCTGTAATACAATATAGTATAATGTCCCCCCCAAAGGTGTCAGAGTTCTCCATGCAAGGGTTGTGTTAAAAACCAGTCAAGGCAGCAAGAAAGCTTTAAACACTTGAACCATTCTCCAAGAAAATAGGGGCAGCCAAGGGAGCAAGACCCACCTGTGAGTTCTGCATCAATACGCTTCTAATAATAAAGCTGAAATTCTAGTTTTGTTTCTGCCTGAGTTCTCCAGGCACTCTCTAATGTTAATTATATCTTACAACTCCAGGATATCATTAGGAATATGTGAAATTNTCATTTATATTATGAGTAATTTGCATTTTTTCTTATATATCTTAAGGGCTTGAATAGTACTAACAGGTAAAAATCAAAAAATTCTAATAAAAATCTCATTAAGAATCACAGTGATAGGAGCAGTATAAGTACTTGGTGGTACTACTCTGTGCCCAGCTAATAGAGCTGAGCGTTTATTATTCTATTTACAAGGTGTTTTCTCTGTCAGTCACAGGAAGGCCTTAATGTACTTCATTTCAAAGGAGCTCTTTTCCACAAAGACAAGAGAAAATCCAAATGAGCATTGTGGTAACTGATTCTCCAATGCAATGCTTGCGCTGCAGGTGAGAGATGGCCTTGGTAATCAAGCACTTTAAATTTTGCCATTCCTTACCTGAGAAATAGTGCAATTCTAAGTGTATTAACTTTAAAGTTCTGTTACTAAGAAAATGACAAATCTGAAAGGCCATTTCAATTTTAGGTTTTATAATTGCTTTTAAACATTCAAAGAGGAAAGTGTAACATACATCCAATTTAGGATCAATTACAGCATATTATAAAATGTAAACAACATTGAAATTTATTAGTGAAACTGTTCCTTCAGTGAAATTATTTTCTCACTGTTCAGGATTTTTTTTTAACGTATATATATATCATATAACTTTCAGGCAGCCACTCAAAAGACAGAGGGAGAGTTTACAGTACAACTTTATCACTCTCACTCTCCTTGTTCTCTCCTAGTGTCACAACAAAACAATGAAAAAATCATTTAAATTTGTCAGAGAGTATACTGTGATTCACTGCCTTGTGTGTGTGCACGTGTGTGTGTGTGTGTGTGTGTGTGTGTGTGTGTGTGTGCATGCCTGATTGTGAATTCATTCTGTGCTGAAGGTTTCCAAATCAAGAAATTGTCAGCAGAAGATGCAGTGCCAAAGTTTAAATATTAGTAATAAAACAGTACAGGAGATCTTATGATTCCTGAGAACTGGAGGCATTTTACTGAAAAAGGTCTGTTCTCTTTGGCAGCCTTCCATGACCTCCTAGTGTTGACAAAACTAGCAGCCCTCTTGTTTGAAGTGAAACTGCTTAGCAGAAGCCAGTGCTTCCTGACACTTACAGAATTTATCTGTAAATTAATATTTTCATCGAGCTTACGCTTTATATACATTACATGATCTTTAAATGATAGGAAAATGCTAGAGGGAGGTTCCACAAGCCACTAACTGAAGTCAGACTCCTGACTTGTGAATTGCTCCAGTCTACATTTGCAACTGACCTGCTACACACCAGGACTGCTATTTCCTCCTCCTGATTCAGGATACGTGCAGCTGCTCCTGACCAAGACTCCAAGCCCAGTAACACACAGGCCCTTCCCTTAAGGAAAACATGCACATCTCTAGTCCGATGTTTACTTTTCTGCTGTGATAAAGTTGAATAGTAAATCAGGTTGTCTTTTTCTTAGTGAAAGCCCTTGCCTAAGTGCCTATCTCTACAGTATGAGTAGTCCAAATCCAACTTAACTCTGACCATACTTAAAATGATACTTTCCAATGTAATTACACACACACACACACACACACACACACACACACACACAAAACATGAAAACCACACAATTTTCTCTTGCATGAGGCTTTAAGGTCTTAGAGTATGAAGCCTTCCATTTTCCACGGCCAGTACCACAGGTAATTAACAAAATTGCAGAAAGATTGATATGAAGGTAAATATGAGAGGCACAAAAGGGAAGAGAAAGCAAATTATTTAAAATGTCAGAAAAGCCAAGACATTCATCTTGCCTGCTGCAATTTGTTTTTCATTAATAAAATATACATTGTTTTCTGCTTGGAAAAGTTATTAGTGGCAACACAGTGTGCACAGAGCTTTGCCTCTTCTGAAATGAAGTCTTTGTTTAGACATCGGTGATGGAGGTTTTGTGCCATTGTCTAATCTGTCAGATTAGATGAGCAAATGTATTTGGGGGGTGCAAAGATGTGCAGCCACACCTGCTGTGCAGAGCTGTGAATTCACAACTCTGCTGACTATTAAAATGTGTTATCCCGGGAGCTCTTTTGTTGCAATGGAACTGTTGGTGGTTGTGTGTTTGAAGTGGCGTAAGTGTCAGGCCTCGTCAACATCATCATAATCACTCCCAAAATAACCTCATATTTTGACCATCTAATGATAATGTGCAGGAAAATAAAGGCTAAGCACCTAATGCATTTGGAGACATTAAATTGAATTTGCATTCCAAAATTTAAAAGCAAAACAATAAAAGCTATTAATGAGATCACAATCCAGAAAAACTATAGGCATCTGGGATAGAGATTGAAGACATATAGGAAGTAAACAAAATATGCACAAGAAAATATGAAACTGATGTCCTGAAATTAAAGAGTATGATATTAACTATGGTCCTTACAGAAAACTAATTGTTTATTTTATGACAATATTTGTGCTTTTCATGAGTGTACCATGTTATTTTGTTTGTATAACTGAATTTTGAATGACACCTAAATACACGCGCTATGCTCTTTTCATCTCTGATTATACATACCAACATTTTTATAGTTTCAATTATTTTAGTGTGAAATTTTAGCTGCACTTTGTAATCTTCAATTTGAAACAATGGAATGTAAAAATAATTGGCTCATATACAAACTCACAATTTAACTCATTAAACATAATTCTCTCTCTAAATTTATATTTTGATAGTGGTTNCTTTAGAATATTGATTAATTCATAAAGATGATTTTTTTTAGTGCCTAATATATGTATAGGAATTTCTTCAATGAAAGTTTAGTGGATACTTGCTGGGAAATGTGGAAATAATATTTTTGGTACTCTAAAATCAAAATAAAAATGGAATAAAAATAAAAAATTAGAACAAAACATTAAATTAAAATAGTCTGTGCTGTCACTTTTCTAACATCGAGCAGCTTGTGGCAAGTTTAATAGACCCTAATCTAGAGAGGCCTTTTAGGGACCTTAGACCTCCGTGGCCTCATTAATTCAAATGCTACGTGACAGTTCAGAGAGATCCTAAACCAGCCATTACCTCCATAAACAGGCTGAGATGCTAGTGTGGCACGTATTGTCCTCAGATCAGAATTCCTCAGCTTCCATAGCTATGATTAGAGAAAACCTGTAAAGCACAAAATTTTCTTTCTATATAAGCACTAATGAAGTCTGTTCAGAGGTGAGGCCCATTCTTTTCCAAAATAGATTATTAAGTATTTTAACATTACTTTAGAAGAACATATTGCAAGCTTCCTAGAGGGGAAACATGGGTTTGAAATATTGAAAGATATTGACATCCTTCAACTCTTTCCAAAGTGTCATTTCTCTAGGTCTCAGGCACATAGTTAAGTGACTCTCATCTGACAATCATCACAATACTGAGATCCAGATTTCATATTGGGTAACATCTGGATTGTCCTGCAGATATAGCGGGGTGACAGCTTCACACATTCCCTGAAAAGAGGCGGCCACACACTGACAGTCATTCATCATTCAGAAAAGAAAAATGGAAGGGAAAAAAAAAGGAACCATTTCCTGTCTAACTCAATTCAGGCTAATCTATGTAAAATGTATTATTTGGTAGGAACGTACATAAAAATAGTTATCTGATATCATCTAAAATGATAACTTATCTGAAATTATTACAAGAAAAATTTAAATTTGTTATTGAAAAGGCCAATTAGTGATTGGACTGAAAGCAAAGCTGCATGTAATAAAGAAAATTAGTAGTAACTGAAGATTGGATTTAATTTAATTAATTTTGTAATGATCTGGGTTTGCTTCACCTTTTTAATGGTGTTATCAGTAAAATATAAATAAATATATGAAAATTATAAATATATAAAATATGTAAACCTAATATTTTAACTAAATCAATGTTGAAAGAAGTCTTATTAACATTAATCCATTTATCTTAAAAACTATATATAAAAATAAATGTGTGAAAATCCCTGTGTACATTTTTTTCTATTAACGTACCTTAAATTTTTCATTGCCTTAATATTTACCTTTGTGCAGAGTATCTCTGACAATACTGGTGTTTTTGTCCCCATAGTTTCTAAACACCTTTTGTCTTTGTTTTCAGCCATGTTTTGATTTGGAAAGTAAAATGCTGGGGCTGTTTTAAACTTTGTCTCCACAGATGACATTTAAGGAAAGGCAGACACATGAAGATTTCTTTCCATTTCCTGAAATTAATGAAAGTCACTCCACGCAATAGATCTTCAGGAGAGAAAATACATTCNATTAGGGCGGATACTTTTAACTGTTGCGAATATTTCTTTTGCTGTGCAATATATTCAGGCCAGCTACAAAGATTCAATAGCCCGACTTACATTTTTACGTGCTGGATTAGCCTTTATATTTGTTTTGATAGAAAAGCAGGCAACAGCCTATTTCATGGACAATAAATTCAAGAGAGTAATGATGAAATGGCATTGCCTCAGCTAAGTGCACCCAGATTGGAGGGTCACATATCTGACCTCGATCTAGTATGGTCCTTAATGAATCTGTATACTTGATTAGAATTACTGTCTTTTTATGGCTCAAAATAGCTTTACATAAAAAATAGCTCATTTTCAGAAGATGGGAGCATTGTTTTTCTTTCTACACATCTCTAGAACTTTCTACAATATTTTTAAATTAATGCTTTAATGTGCTAACCTACCAGAAAACTGCTCTTGTCATTTCTGGTTTTGTTTTATCACCTTCACTGTTTACACACTATCTGTCTACCACCTTTTATTGGCATAAAAAGTTCAGATTTCTAAAATAATCGGTGGACTTAAATGTGATATTATATAAAGCTACAGTTGTGCATCTATCTCAGAATCTCTCAGACCTGACTTGACACTACTTCACAAAGCACAGTCAAAACAATAATAATGTCTACATACATTCTGGAAGATCAATAGTGAGGANTAGAAGTCAGAGCTTTAACATATGGCTATTATCTGTTTTGCATCTTCATTGATCTTTATAATACTTCATCAGTATTTAAATAGTTGGGCTTTTAAGGTCTGGTCACAGATATCACAGTGAATGCTCCGTTTGGATGCTGCGCACTTTCTTTANGGAGCGTGGGCTTGTACAGTCCCCTGCTTCCCTAGTGTTGCTTTCTCCTTATCTGTATTGGTAACTCCATCTATCTGCCTCTCTTCTCCTGCAGCTGCATCACTCACTCTTAATGNAAGGAAGTGATTTCTTACTACTTGTCACTCTCCTTCTTTCCACTACTCATTCTCAATCTATCAGGATGCGTCTACTGACTCCGTGACTACACAGCCTCACGTATCTCCCTCCCTCCATTCCTCTGTGAGAAATATGATACAGAGGCTTTCTTTCTGCTTTTCCTTCTGTCTTTCTTTCTAAGATAAATTCAGCTTTTGGAAATTGTTCTTCACCTTCTTCTCCTTGTTCCACTGCTTTGGAGCTGGAGAGTAGATATAATGAGATAAGAGAATACAAATTCCACATAACTATGTACACTCCAAAGAAATAAATATTTTTTTTAAGTTTCCAAAAGTATGAACTGGGAGGTTTGCTTACCTTTTAGTATGTATGGTGAACTTCTACAGTCATGGATATTCACAAGATAAAACAATTGTCTCTTAGGCATGTGCAATTATCCCTAATGACAATAAAACTAGAACATAAATATGGTGGTTGCTTATATTTTCAGTTGTGCTTAGTGATCTGTTTTGAGACCCATATATCAATCTATGAACACCCAATGTACTGGAATTATAAATATTTTTAGGATACCACTTTATACACTCAGAATGCTTTCATATGTTTAAAAGTGTTTCTTTTGCAGGTTTTAGGATATGATTTTTATTGGATATATTAATTTTTGAAATAAGTGTCAGAGTGGTTGAGTTATGCTAAAAGCAGCAGGAATTTCATATGGAATTTCACAGTTAGGTAAAGATTCTTTAACTCTATTTTTTCCTATGCACTTCTCCATGTATATAATCAGGATTAATCGGTGTATCTTAAGCCTAAGTATATAACAAATAGGACTTCACAAAGGGATATTTCTGTGCTCTAGAATGTCTTTTATACTGGTATTACAAGCATGTTAAGTCCTAACTATGCACCACACAAAATTAACATTTTGCAAATTATCATTTTAATAGATACCTCAGTTCCATGCAATTTCTGTTTTATAGGGAATTCTTTCAAATAAACCTAGTCTTTAAAATGAAAGCAAAAATATTCTAGCAGTAAGATCTCCAAACATAAAAAAAGTGGTGATGGGGGGCGAGGAAACAAANTTTAACACACCCCACAGCTTGAATTACCCAAGGATACGGAAGCAATCTCTACCACCTCTGTAACATCATTTGCATTAGTTTTTCCTCAATGAAGTAATGACTCATGCACCCTTTTGATGATTACTAAAAGAGTGGCTGTTAATACAAGCATAATTTAATGGGAAATAAGTTGATTTTATTTTGCTTCTTGTAATAATTGCATAAGTAGGCCATAAGGTATGGTGTGGGCAATGCCCCTCTCCTATTGTATGCTAGCTCACATTTTTACATATCCTAATAAATACAGGAAAATATTCAACAATACTAAGGCTTAGTTTTCTTCTGTCTCTTCTTTTCGGTAATTCCAGGGTTCCATCTACTATACATTTTTGCTTAAAAAATGAATCATTATTCATTTTGAGTTATATTAATCTGTTTTGTTATCTTATCAGGGATATATTAACCAGATCAACACTAAACATATTTTTATTTCTACCATAGAAAAGGCAGTCAGAGAGCAGGTTAAAATATATTAACAAATAATAACTTCTTTTGTAAATGAACTAATATCTGAATTTAAGAAAGCTCAGCGTATAGTGATTTTCCAGCTGAAGTGCTTGTCTTTCTTGCTAATTATGTGCACAGCTTTCAGACAACAAGGAGTGTCTTTAACATTAGATAAGAACCTGGGCTTTTATCTCAATCAATAGTCTTTAGCCTTTGAACTCGTGTCAGTGGAAGACCAGTCTGTCACGTTCAGTTGTACCTGACCTCTTTTTCTTCTTGATACATGCTGCCATTTACAAAAGAAATACACTCCCACACTCACACATGCTCATATACACCCACGCACACATCTAAGATATAAGCAGGCAAAGTATTTAGATTATTTCTGTGCTCATGTGTGCCTGTGCATGCATACAAGCATGTGTGGACAAGATCTTTTATAGTTGTAGAGATGTGTGACCTTAATGATGATGTTAAAATTTTCTTGTTTCCTTTCACTGGGCTTTGTGTATCTCAAAGGAGCCCCATATGGTGCTCTTTGTCCGTGTCATTACCTCGTTACAGCCACTGTCTGCCAGCCAAAGGTAGACCGAGCACTGCAGCTGTAGACAGCGATACAACTGGAATTGTCTAAGGTCAACAGTGCCGTAATTACTTTAAAATGTCAGCGTACAATAAAATACAACAGTTCATCTGGCAGAAAGCAAATTAGCTTTGACCATAGCGTAATTACCCTTTTCTCGGCACCATTAGAAGAGATCAAATCTCCACATTCAGTGTTTGAGGAAAGGCCATCAGAGTACACTCTACCTGACAAGGATGCACATTTGCCATTTTGAGATGTAATTAATTGTCCCTATAATAGAAATTTTTATATTTGACTCTGGAATTGAAATGTGTAATAACCTGGCTTCTTCATTTTAACCATTCTGCTGCTGGGGAAAAAGCTTTTTTTTTTTTTTGCCAAGTAGAAGTGGAAAGTATCAGTATCACTCAGAATGTGGTTTTTATTTTGATAACAATTAGTTCCATAGCAGGAGTAATTGTTCTGAAATGACTTCCACTCTTATTATGAATTATACTAATGTCTGAACCTCACAAGGAGAAGCAGATTGAGAAATTAACACCATCACATGTGTCCGGGTACAATTTCTTTCTCTTCTTTGAGTGTGCTTTTCCTATCTTGTCTGGATAACAGGATCTGACTCAGTTTTTATACAAATTAAACAGATGCCTGCCACTGATCTTCATCTATGCCACTACCTCAACATGGGCAATCTAAGTGAGGGCTTTCCCTGAGCCCCTATGGGCTTAAGGTGCCAAGAACATCCCTTTCCTCTCTCAGAGACTGTTTGCATTAATGGCAGAGAATACAAATGCAACAATGATATTGTAATTTGATTAACTCAGAAACCAACAGCACAGAGCTGACCAGTGACAGCCCCTGAAGGGCAAAGTATTCAATGCTGCTCATTGACTTTCATTAATATCCAAAGGCATTAAAGCTGCTTTTAACTGGTTTGCAGTGACTCAAGTTATCTGAATTATACTCTTCCTTTTGCCTGGTTGTAGATACACATGGAACAGCTGTTTTCTATTAGAAGTGTCTTGCACCACACTTAGGGAATTCCACTACCATAAAGATGTTTACAATTTCTTGATGTTTCATTCACTGTGTTGTGGGCTCCTTCATACTATTTCAAATGAAGAAGTATTCTCTTGGGTTCAAAAGTCTTCCTTTTGAGCAGAGACTTCCTGGATGAGAGCAGGAGGATGATTATCTAGGCAACCAATAAGAAACTTCAGAGTTGGGAAGAAAATTTTTAACATGACTGTTCTAATTGAACCATTGCTAGTTTTAATGTGCAAAAGCCGAAACGACAAATAGGCTTTCTGGTAAAATCACTGTAGCATGTCATTGATCAGTTGATCTCTTCAGAGCAGAAAACGATGGAGCACACTGGCTTTCCCTAGCTGCTGAGTTGCTTTCTTCTTCTCCAGTGTCATTTAAAACTCTTAGATCATTTCACAATACAAGGAATAATAAGGGCAGGGAAAGGTTTAAACAATATAAGCTACATTGTCAGATACATTTCTGAAATAAATGTGAACATCAAGGAAGACAGGGAAATTTCTTTGAGGACCATTTGTCCTAGATTAAATCAAGATGCCTGTGAATATGTTTAGTGGATAATTCATAGAAGGTAGAGTAGCAAATCTCACAAGAAGAGCTTGGCAGGACCATGGGAAGCTGACACTTAAACTGGCAGGCTAACCAAGTAAAACCCTGCAGCAGCCCATGAAGAGCACACATTAATGACTTATTATTTTGAAAGAGCCATGATTAATTTTTTTAACCAAATGACACTTGAAAGAATCTATTGTAGGCTAACCAGGTCCCCTCTGAAGTTAATCCAGAGTTGAGGGAGCACTTTTCAAGATCTTTCCCAAATTCACCATCACTTTCATCATTTCCTAGTAAAATGTGGTAGTCCAAGCAAACTCTTCACCTTGTCAAGGCATGGCCTTCCCCATTGCCATGTGTTCCCTACCTTGTTTCACATTATACTTGGAATTTTTTTGTTACTCCTTACTGGACTCCTGACATAAAGATTGCATTCTACCATTTTAGCCATTCCACAATTTTGGCCTTCCCCTCTGAATGCATAAAACTTTCAACATCTTTGGGAAAATCTGGGAAGCAGAG
>LZPO01088128.1:23202-35889 GCA_001675575.1 Neotoma lepida | reverse complement strand
ATATTTCTGAATTTATTTATATTTGTTTTGTATCCCAAGTTTTAGTCTTTCAGGGATACATCCATATTCAGCTGCATAGTATGTATCATCTTTGGCATTTGGGTAGACACTTGATGGATTTTATCATTGAATTCTTATGTTCTGCTGCTTTACTTATCTATTTATTTTTTATCAGATAACATTTCCTGTTGAAAAAGAGGAACACTGAAATCACCTACTGGTATTGCTTTGGAGTTAGTCTGTGTTCTTCATAGACATTTGATGGATTGTATTATTGAATTCTCCCAATATGCTGTGTCATTTTTAACCAGGTAACATTTCTATTGAAGGAGATGACCACTGAAATCACTCACTAATATTAATTTGAAATTAATCTGTTTTTGATTTTAAAATTCATTACAATCTCTATCAAAATTACTTCAACAATCTTCATAGCTATAACAAAACAATCCTTAGTTAAAAGATCAATGCTAGAGAGATAATCATGTTATATTTCACAATATATTACATAACTATAGTAATAAAAATAGTACAGTATTAGAACAAAAACAGGCATGCAGATCAATGGATGAAAATAAAAGACACAAAAACCATACACATATTTAACAGTTATTTAATACTTTAGACAAAGATGATAAAAAACACACACCATTAAAAGANAGCATCTTCAAAGAATGCTATTGGAAAATCTGGATATTCATATTCAGAAAAATTAAATTATACTTCTATCTACTACCCACTGAAAAAAATCATGAACAAATAAATAAGAAAATATAATGTGAAACCTAAAACACTGAAATATCTAGAATAATATAAAGGCAGCATTATATAGGCATAAGAAAATAGTATCTAAATAGTATTCAATTCATAAAGAAATTAAGGTAAAAATTGATTAAAGAAAACTCATAAAACTAAAATTTTTCTTTGTAACTAAAGAAATAGTCAACTGAGTAAGAGAACATCCTCATAATGGGGGAGAATCTTTGCCAGAAATAAGTATTAGAGGGGATTATTATCCAGAAAGTATATAATGAACTCAAATAACAGTCAAGAAAATAAAGGACTATTGATATGAACAGAGATTTTTAAAACGAAGAAAGAAAAAAGAAAAAGAAAATATCTAAGTATTTTCTCAAAAATTGTCTATTAAACTTAACAATTAAGCAAACAAAAAATTAAAATAACTGAGATTTTATTTTGTACTAAGTAACAATGTCTAAGATCAACAAAACAGCAGTCAACTAATACTGGCAAGGATGAGGGAAAAAGATAATTGTTCATATTTGGTGGANCTGAAAATTAATGCAGATGCTCTGGAAAACAGTATGGAGAATTCTCAATAAAGCTAGAATAAATCTATTATATTAATCCAGCAGTAGAACTCCTTGGCATATGCCCAAAAGACACTATATCTCACTCCACAAACAACTATTACCTTATTCTCTAATAATCTATTCATGTTACCTGGGGAATAGACACAATTTAAATGAACTTCAACTGATGAGTAGATAATGAAAATGTGATACATATACACAATGGAATGCTATTCAGCTGTAAAGATGAATGAAATCATGAAATGTTCAGGGAAAAGATAGAAAAGAAAACATTATTTAGTGACTCATAAAACAGATCCAGAANAACACATGCTTCATATTCTTTCTCTTCTGTGGTTTCTAGCTTCAAATTTTTATATTTGCCTAAAAAACCTGAATTAATTGTAAAAGCCATGAAAGCAAAAAGGAACCAATGAAAGGTAGAAGCTCTATAGAAGGAAATAAAAGGTCAATACAAGAGAGGGAGGAATAGTATGTAAGAATGTTGGAAAAGCTATAGAATTCATATTATTTTATATTTAACATATATATTTGACACACATATATTTAACATATATATATGTTAAATATGTATATAATTTATGTCCCTTGGGGTATATTGGTCCCTACAAAATCCATAAATGACTGAAAGTCCAATACAGGCATGAGAAACTTCATTTTGACTCATTGGTAAGGGGAATCCAAGACTTCCAAACAATATTGAATATAACTTTTTTCCCTAATTGCCTCTCAGAAGTTGAAAGTAAGTTTCTATTATTGAAGACAAATATTTTTCACTGATGACTCCCAGGAATCAAACTCAATCTTACACAAAGCTCTTCACTCACATAACTAGATTTCACAATACTTTTAGATTGCTATGAAATCTGCCAAATGGGAAAGCAATCAATACTCCTTTCTAACCGTGATGCCTATGGACCAACCCAATGACCATCATTGGAAGATATGCCTAAAAGTACAAGAGTAGTACTTTTTTCATGGCAGTAAACCAACTGCTGTCTAATAGGAGTTAAGAATAGCACAATGGAGACCAATTAGGACTGGTGAAATGAACCCAACCAACTACCTACAACCACTGAAGTTAAAGATTTTATAGTTGAATTTGCTACTGCCACTTTACCAACACACTATGATTCTAAACTTCATTCTACATAATTACCTTTATATTTATAGACAAATGTAGCTCTCATTCCTCATCAAAAAGACTTCTTTTAGCAGCAGATGGAACCCATTAAAGAAAGCAACAGTAAAAGAGCAGTGAACAAATTATCACAGGGTGTCCAGCCCCAATTTATACATTTACAAAACAACTCATGTACCCAAGACTCAGAGAATATTAGAAGAAGAGATAGGAAGATTAATTATCAAAGCCAGAAGACCAGGAAATGGCTGCATCATTGCATCTTCTATATCTGACAGGAACCTACACTCTGAAATCTCATTAATATGACTGCTTATACAAGAAAGGCCTCAATAATGTCCCTACAAGTTGTCATACCAACATGGATGCAGGAAATAAATTGTTGTGGAATATTTGATAACACTGTGAACCTTGAGTGTGCATTTGCATTAATTAAATAAAATCAACCTTGGGTCAGGATGCAGGCAGAGCAAGGACTTGACAAAAAATGATCATACAGAGTCTGGAAGACAGACAGAAACAAAGGAAGTAGTTGGGAGGGCCTTTGAATGTAGCAGTCACTTTGGTTTGGTGGAACAAAAACCAAAAAGGATGGTCTCCTTCTGAGATATTAGAGAAGAGGCATGGTCAGGTAGTTGCTTTTAAACCTTTCTGAACTATCAGATTTTCACCCCAGCCTTTAACTCTGAGTCTTATTAGTAAATAGCATTATAATTACTAGGTTAAAAATGACACTTTGTGTGGCAGTGGCAGGAGGCAAATACAGTGGGACATAAAAGTCCTGCCAGGCTGATACCTGAGAAGTAGTCCAGTAACTCTGAACCCACAAGTACCCGCTGGAAGAGCAGTAAAACCAGATGCAGCCTCTGTGCCTACAGAAAAAAAAATTTTTTTTTTTTGATTCAGAATGTATGGCACAACCACCCAGCTATTGCAGCCATCACAACTACTTCTAAAGTTTGTGGGTTTGGCCTGAGCTTGTCCACAGTGCTTCTGCTGCAGACAAACTGAAAAGTCAGCAAATTTGATGAGAAACCTGGGAAGTCCATAAGGAGAGAGTTAAATAATATTTAAAAAATAACAAATCTTTCCTACGGGAAAAATGGGAAATATTATAATGGAGGGAGTTTGGACTCCATATAGTGCTACCATGAGTGGCTTGAAAATAGGAAAAATAAATGACAGGATAAATGACTTAGCTGTGATTGACATAATTTNGAGTGCAATTGCTATCAGTTTGATAATTCATATTTTATACATTAAAAGGTGGTTGATAACTGTGCCAAATATCTAAATTTGACTGATAAGATACAAGCTTTAGAAAAACTTACTATTGATAAGATACAAGCTTTACAAATATTTACTACTGGTAAGACACAAGCCTTAGAAAGAACTACTAATGAAAATGAGAAAAATACTCAGTCACAGACAGGAATTTAAAAAAGCACCTACTACAACAATATATGATGAAGCTGAAGAGGAGCAGATGAAGGTAATTATAAAACTAATTTTAGTTTTTCCANTTATTATACAAGAATAGCTAGCAGATGACAGACACCCTGAGATTATGCAGGAATTAAATGGATCCTATAAAAATATTAGATTTAGAGAAGAGATTAAAGGCATCAGTCATTTTACATGGTATACACTCACTCTATGTGAAGCAGATGATAAGTTCATGGGAAACTCAGAGGAGAACTATCCCCCAGTAGGTAGTGTTCAGTTAGAATATTGAACATGATGGAGAGCAAGCTAGAGACATAGAACAATGAAATTGGGTTACAGGCAATATTATTTACGAAGATCAACTCTTACGTGAAGGTCAGTATGCTGAGTTGCAAAGACAGTTTGAATTTGATGATCTCAACTGTTCATATGTCACTTAATAGCCTTTAATGCTTGGGACAAGGTTGAAGAATCATGAAACAGGTCTGAGTCATTTATGAAAAGTATACAAGGCCCAAAAGAAGCCTTCACTGATATTTACAAACATTGACTTCAGCTGTAAATGGAGTAGTATCAGATCTAGAAATCAGATGAATATTAATTCAAACTNTAGCTTTTGAAAATGCTAATTCAGCCGGGTGGTGGTGGTGCACACCTTTAATNCCAGCACTTGGGAGGCAGAGGCAGGTGGATCTCTGTGAGTTCAAGGCCAGCCTGGGCTACCAAGTAAGTTCCAGGAAAGGTCCCAAAGCTAAACAGAGAAACCCAGTCTCAAAAAAAAAATGCTAATTCAGAATGTAAAGATTGATTAGGCCTTTAAAGGCAAGATAAGTACCAATGGATGAATAGATTAGAAATACAGATGATATTGTTATCTCTCACTTATGATGTTGCTTTATTAGGAAAAGTAGTTTCTAAAAATTAAAAAAAATCAGATGTTTTAATTGTGATATACCAGGTCATCTGAAAAGGGATTGTAGGTAAGGTATTCCTAGAATTAATGGTTTTTTTTTTCTAGAGATAATGCAAGCAGAAGACCCTATACTTCTGGAATATGCAGAAGATATGGCAAAGGTCAGCACTGGACTAATGAATGCTGATCAGCAAGGGACAAGAAAGGTAAGCCTTTGCTATTAGGGAANGCCTTGGGGGACCTCCCACAGGCCCAACATCAAATTTAATTGAGTCATTCCCTGTTAGCATTGGAAAATTCATCCACAGAACAATTAAAAGACTTAATGCCTATTGTTAAAAACAACACTGCNCTGAATGTGATCAAGGATAGAACAGCATCAGTAGATAAAAAGTTCTAGAGAGACCAGAAAATAAGTATTTTGGCAAACTGCAATAAATGATGAGCAACCAAAGCTAAAGATACAAATAAATTGCATTGAAGTTGAATGTTTAGTAGANAGAGGAGCAGATGTAACAATAATTTCACCAAAATCTAAATGTTCAGCTTCTAGGAATTGTAACTTTATCTCAGGTAAAAGAAACTGTACGATGCTTGAAAAACTGATAGTAAAATTAAAGCCACATTTGGCTAACACAGTAATTAATTTATGGGGATATGATTCATTGCAGCAATAAAAAAACAGAGATTAACATTGCTCCAATCTCAGAACCAAACAAAATAAAGAATATTTCAGAGGAAATTAATAAAAGGTGTTATCAAGAACAGTCCTTGACCATTCAGGTTGTACATAAGCAGTGCACAACAGCTGTTGGTCCTTCAAAGGTATCAGCATCCCAACTTTTAAATGATTAACCAACAAACCAATGTAGGTGGAGCAGTGGCCTTTGAAATCAGAAAAATTAGATTAGGGCACTAGAACAGGTGGTACAGGAGCAGGTAATGCTCAACATATTGAAGAATCAAACAGTCCTTGGAATTATATTTGTTATTAAAAAGAAACCTGAGAATTGCAGAATTGTAGCATATTTGAGAGCTATAAATAAGGTGATTCACCCATGGGCTCTTTACAGCCTGGAATCCCTTGTCTTCTTTTTAACAGAAGTGATTGCCTATTATAATGATTGACTTAAAAGAATGCTTTTTTATTGTACCTTTATATAACAGGATAAAGCAAAATTGCTCTCACAGTGCCTGCTTATAATAATTCAGTCTGTTAAAAGGTACCATTGGAAAGTTCTTCCATTAGGAATATTAAACAGCTCCCTTTGGGTCACTATTTTATACATCAGCCATTAAAAANAATTTATAAACAGTTTCCTTAATCAATAATTTATCACTATATGGATGATATCTTACTGGCTGATTTTGATGCAGCTATCTTATAAAAATGCTTGATGAAGTAAAAAGAATTTTGCCATGTTGGGGATTATAAATTGCTCCTGAAAATAATATAATGAGAAAATNCTATTAATTATTTAAGATATAAAATAGATTTACAGAACTTTCAATAACAGAATGTTCAAATAAAGACAGATCAAATGAAAGCTCTCAATAATTCTCAAAAATTGATGAAAGATATTAGCTAGTTACAGCCCACAATTGGATTAACTACTCAAAAGCTAAGCAATTTGTTTCAAATCTTATAAGGTGATAAGGACTTAAATAATTCAGGAAAGTTATTACCTGAGGTTAAAAGAGAATTGTCGCTGGTATAAAAGAAATTACAAGATGTACATGTAGATTGCTTGGATCCAGAGCTTGAATGTAATTCTAGTTATTCTACCTTCTAGTTATTATTCTAGAGGAATTCTTATGCAGAGAGAAGATAATATATTAGAATGAATAATTTTATCACACAGAATAAAAAAAATTAAAGACCTATGGAGGAAAGGTTTCTGAATGGAAAATTGAGACTTCATCATTTAGCATGAATAGACCNAGCAGAAATTGTCTTCCCTTTTACTAATGCTGAAATTGCCTCATTATGGGCAGAGAATGAACATTGACAAAAAGCTTACAGTAATTATTTTTGGTGGGGGGAGAGATTAGCAATGAATATTCCAGGAGCCAGAGACTTCAGTTTATAAAAAGCACTAACTGAATTATCCTTTATATAATAAAAGGGACACCAATTTCTAGGGCCCCTACACTCTATACTGATACTATTAAATTTGAAAAAGCAGGTTATAAGATAGGAAGAATAAGAAAGGTAACTTGAAGTCCTTATGATTCAGATAAAAAATTAGAATTATGTGATATGCTCATAGTATTATTAGATTTTTNTAGACCTTCTTAATATAGTCACTATCTCTCAATTGAGAAAGGATTTTTTACATATTGAATCTGCTGAACTTATACCAGATGTTTCAGAATTAAATTTGTTTATTCAATTACATCAAGTAAAGCAAAATAGAAATTATCTATTGTATATAACAAATATCAGATCCCATATGTGTCTAGCAGGCCCTCTGGCACAAGGTAATAATAAAATTTATCACCTATTGGGACGAAATGTATGGGAAGCTTCAGAATTTCATAAGAAATAATATGTTAATTGCAAAGCTTTAAAAAAAAGATTTTTCTATCACTTGGTAACATGCCAAAGAAATTATAAGGAAATGCCCTACTTGTTCTTTCTATAATCCAACTCCACTATCTGCAGGATGTAACCTAAAAGATACTCAAAGAAGTGAAATTTGGCAAATGTATGTATTTCATTTTTCAGAGTTTAGAAAATTAAAATATATGTACCATAGCATAGATACTTATTCAGGATTTCAATAGACAACTGCTTTAAGTTCTATAATGGCTGATTATGCAATTACACATTTATTAGAAGTCATGGCCATAATGGGAATACCAGTACAACTTTAGACAATAGTCCAGCATATATCTCTAGTAACATGAAACTTTTTGCATAATACATCATAAAGCATATTACAGGTACACCACACAAACCTTCAGGCCAGGCAGTTATAGAAAGATCTAATCATACTTTAAAAAATATGCTTAATAAAAAAGAAAAGGGTAATAAAGACCCCCCAGAAATAGACCACAGTGTTTTATTAAATTTAATTTTTTAAAATTCTAATGAAAAAGGAACAAGCTGCAGAGAGACATTGGATAGTAGAAAAAACTGCTGAATTAAATCAGCATGTTTATTTTAAAGACATAATGACCTCAGAATGGAAACCAGATTATGTATTACATTGGGGAAGAGGTTTTGCTTTTATTTCCACTGGAGAAGAGCTATAGGTATCATCAAGATTGACAAAATTTAGACTTGAGCAGGAGAGTCCTATTGATTAGGAGAGGTGATAGTTCATCAAAGAGATTGGTCATTCAATCCAAACTATCTTATAAAACTAACAAATGCCTTTCATTTAATCAGGTATGAAAAAAAGAGAAAAAATGATATTCTTGAATGATAATTTACCAAAGGCACAATTGCCTCACTGACATGAAAGGAAAAATGGGGTTTCTTAAACTATGTGTCTTAATTCCATACTATAAGATTAGAATATAGGCTGCCATGTGGCCCACACTACCTTCGATGGACATCAGCTTTTGAGATTTTCTTCAATAAAAATAATATTTTTGTTGTTTGGCATTAAAAACCCAGTTAAGAGATTAAAAATATTTTAAATTAATTTGAGCAGTTACTGCCATTCAAGATCATTAACTAAATATGGAAGAGTTGGGATGATTTATAGCTGAGATATAATATTGGAGCAGGACAATGATAGCCCATGCTTTAATCACAGTGAAGACAGATGAATCTGTATAATTTTTTATATATATTATAGAGTTATAGTATAAAAAAGTGGTGGTGGCACATGCCTTTAATTCCACCACCCAGAGACAAAATTCAGATATAGTTTCTAATTGGTAAGTTTGTGTACTAGAAAAATCACAAACAATATTTATAGATCATTATTAAAAAAAAACCCTCTACAGCCTTGCTAGAAAGTCAGGTTAAAATTCACAATGGATGTCACTTGTGATCTAAAAATAAATAAAATTTAACCTTGAATTTATATGTACATTTATCTGCACTAATCAATGTAGCTGGAAGTTTTCCTGTGTCCTGCCTGGTCTTTCAGCCACTCAGACACAAGTAAACACTTAGAGGCTTATATTATTTTCAAACTATATGGCCTATGGCAGGCTTCTTGCTAGCTAGCTCTTATATCTTAAATTAACACATTTCTATTAATCTATGTTTTGCCACATGTTCTGTGGCTTTACTGATCTGCTGGCATGTTGTTCCTTTGGTGGCAGCTGATGTCTCTCCCTAAACTCTCTTTTTCTCCTTCCTGTCTCTCTCAGATTTTCTGCCTGCCTCTAAGTTGCCATGCCATAGACGAAAACAGCTTATTTATTAACCAATGGAACAACATATATTCACAGCATACAGAAAGATATCCCCCAGCAAACCAANGTAAAATTTAATTTCAAAATTTCAAAAATAAAAAAAAATTAATTAATTGCCTTAACAAAGATATGACCTGCCCAAAAAAGGAACTCCCCAAAGTTATGGTTAGGGCAGGGTTTTGTTTTTGTCTTTTCAGGAGAATAAAATCATCCAACTAAAGATCTGAAGCCCCCCGGACAAATGATATTTCTGAAGCAGAAAGAAAAATTACCAATAGAATATGTCCCAAGAATAAGAGTAATTTGGCCCAATGGTTTAGCACACCTCCAACAGGGTAGACTTTCATAAATCCTCCCAAATGATTGTTTTTGCTGCTCTGTACAAACGTAAAAGACAGATGGTCTTTTAGTGGTCCCAATTCAACTAAAAATCAAAGCTGGTTCTGGAGTTGTAACATAGCTCTCTCCTTCTCTAAACCCACATATATTCATTAAAGAAACATCCAAAATCTCTGCTCATATCAGACTATGGGACAGAAAAAAACAAAAAAACAAAAAAACAAAATTAAGGGACTATTCGATTGCTATTACACTTATTTTTTTTTTGGATTCTTTAAAACTTTTCTTAATATGTGAATATTATCTCAAGACCTATAAGATTATTATGCTTCTATATAAACTTTCTGTCCATGATATTAGTAGTCATGCAGAGTACTATCTAATTTTAGATGTAAGCTTCATATTGTTCCTGTACTGATTTTCAGATTTAAGTATGAGGCAGGTAATTATCAACTAAGTGTTTGTATCCTGGATGCATCTAATAGATTGTGGTCCTCTTCCTTTTGCAGATCTTCTGGATGTAGCATTTAAAATGTTTAAGTTTTCTACATTGAACTATGACCATTTCTAACAGTGACCATTGAAGTCTCCAAAAGATGATGGGTCCCTGCAACTTCAAATCCACCTGAACTGTGGTAACATCATTAAATTGATAAACATCACCAATTGATCAGTTTTGAAATATAAAGTGCTCAGCACAACTTCAAAGGTGATAGCTGAGAAAGTCCAGCCTCACAGACTACTTTAGCTAGAATTTCAGTTATGTCTTGCACTTTCCCATCACACAGAAACTGGACAACAAATGGTAAAGGTAGCACTTCAAAGACTTGACCATTATTACAATTTCTCAGGATCCCCTAAAGATACTGTCACCCTCAGACAATAGAAAATAATTTTAAGAGCAATATACTCACAATCCCAAGAGATGGTATGGGTGTTTTTAAGTCATTTAGTGGGTTATGGANGTTTGTCCTTGTTTAGGGAGGTTGAATGCATGTTGTTATTGATCATGGTCAGGGAGAAAACTAAGCAAATGAGGTAAGATTCAATAATCTTTTTATATAAAGAAAAAGGCAGAATATAGGAATGAGAGTATAAATGGATAGATTATTGAATCTACTTTTAAATTAAAAAAATAATTACTAGTCTCAAATACTTTATATTGATATGGAGTTTTGTATATTGATACAAATATAAGGTTATTTTTGTTATAATACATTGTATATATGTTTCTACTCTTGTTTAAAGTATTGCACCTATGCAGTGCATTTAAAAATGTAATGTAATATCCTTGTCCTTGGATGCTATTATTACAAATTTTAAGGATATTTTAAAAATTCAGACAGGTAGTTAGTTATCTGTAACTATTAAACATGTAGTCACATTAGATATAGTTTCAAGGTNAAAATATATATTTTAGATATGTAAGTGGTGCTTAAACACTTTAGAGAGCTAGAGAACATGGTGCTTAAGATGTTTTAATAACATAAGGCTTTTCATGATAGTGAGATATGTCTGCTTCTAGCAGCATTTATCTACTTCAGAGAAGGTGATGAACATCAAAGAACCTCCATCTGGAGTTTGCTTTNGATGTGACAAAGCTAGTCACTGGGTAGGAAACTACACTTGCTTTGACTTCTGATAGTATGCTGTCCAAATTGGAGAAGCAGGACATAAATGAAGTCAACTGCCAAACTTTGCCAAAACAAGGTAAGAGAGTCCTTCAAACTTCTTGCTTCACAGAAAAGTCTGTCAGATATTCTAGGCCTGTAGGCCAAAGATGGATGCCCAAATGTTGCAGAGTAACCTTTGGTGACTTCTCAGGCAGAAATTTTCACTTGGGACTCTGACTCGCAAGTCTTACTGATAAATAGAACAATAAAGAATTAGTTAAAAACTACACTTGGTGCGAGCAACAGGAAGCAGATCTGACAGGACATAAAATCACACCAGAACACTACTTGAGAAGCAGTCCAGTAACAGCAGAGCCACAGTTTCTGGCTGAAACGGCAGTAGATTCAGGTGCAGCTGTGGAAAACAACAAAAACGTCATATGGTTTAAACCTTAGATGAATATCTGCAGGCAATCTATGACTGCTAAATGTGGGAGAATTAATCTTCCCCAGAGATGAGCCCTCTGAATGGCAATTCACTACCAAGAGATAAAACCCAAATACATAATAATTATCAGAATCAGAAATTCATTTATATATTTATATACACATATATNTAACAATAATTAAACATGTAAACATATATTAATTTATATATTTAATATGTGTGACAGTAATAAAGAAAAAAGAGGCAATGAATTTGAAACTGGCTAGGGAAAAATGGATGGAGGAAAGGGAGTGGAAAATGATGTAATTTAATTTTAATTAACAAAGTTTTTCAATTTATAAAAATAAATTATAAAAGCAGTAAGTTAGTCTATACAGCCATCAAACTTTAACATATTTTGCACAAGTGTATTTTAATAACATTATTTAAAATATTTTAATATAGTGTTCTTAGAGAAGGCAGACATGAGTGCATTCAGCTTTATTGGATAATTACCTTTCTGTAACAAATGTATAATAATTATTAACTCAATTTATTCCTGTGGTAGAAAGCAACTAAAAAAAGTACACTAAAAAGAGTACATTTAAGCTAGTGAGGCAATTTCTCACTATATACATACTCATAACAATGCAGTTTAAAATATTTTAATCTATCAGGCAAGAAGCCTGTTTATAACAGGAATAATTTGATCAAGGTAGCCATGGAATTACTTTAAAAGGATTTAAGGTTCACTACTAAGCACAGTGAAACTTTTATTCAAAAGTATCAGGCAATATGGAAAGAATTGATAAGCAAGTAAGTGAAAATAGTAAGGAATTAAGAGCACATATTTAAAGTGTTTATTGTGGAGTTAGAAAAATGCTTCAGCAGTTACAAATTTGTATTCTTCTGGCCGAGGAACTGAGTTCACTTCTAGGCACCCATGTTCAACTGCTCACCACCTGGAAATCCAGCCACAGGCAAAACAGTGGTGACTTCTGGATTCTGTGGACACTTAGAGGACACATCACACACACCACACACACACACACACACACACACACACACACACACATGCATGCACATACACATACACA
>LZPO01088128.1:0-20672 GCA_001675575.1 Neotoma lepida | reverse complement strand
ATATATATATATATGGAGAGAAGTACCAAAATGGAATATTGATTCCTTACAGACACAGATACATTAAATAAATAGTTGATACTATAAAGGCACATATCTCACAAGAACTTTGCTAAGAAGATTTTAAAATGGTGTGCAGTAACAATAAAAGCACTAATGACAAGTTCTTGGTTTTCAAATAGCATTCTCTAGTAAATGGAATTTTAATGAGTTTTAAAAATTTAAATGTATCTGGTGTCTTTGAGCTCTGGGGAGTAGTAAACAACCTGTACACTTACATTTTGCTCTTGCAGAAACTAAGTTGGTGGTCACATGAACACATGCTACCTGTGGAGCTAGCACAAAGGACTTTCCATCTCAGATGATGTAAGTTGAGTTTTAAACTTGTCATGGATGACATTGACTCATATTTCCCAGCTCTTGGGAGTTGGAAGTAAAAGTGTTACACAAGTTTAAAGACTGACTCCATTTTGAATCAAAGCTTGTCTTTAAATATGAAAACACAAAATACAATCCTGTGGCTTTGGGAAAAATTACGTATTTTATTAAATTTATTATGGCTAAAGTCTGGGAAATAAAAATATCANTCAAATTTATAATAGTTCTCTCAAAGATTTTTGTGAAAGCTGTTACTTAACATTCTTAATTCTTTATACTCTTTCACTTCTATCATAATGATTGATTGTCCAGCTATAGTTTACAAGCTCCCCCTTACCAATATTTCTGGGGGGGAAACACTTAGGCCTCTGCCATTTGACATTTCTGCAAACTTTCTGTTTGCTTGCTTGCTTTGTATGGAAGACTCGGATGAGTGAGTGGGTGTCCCTTATACTTATGCAAATTAACAAAATATTTTTATGACTATATGTTTGTTCTACATATTAGTTCCCCCTTACAGGACTGACTCAAATGTCTCTTCCAAAAATAAATTCCTTTGTGATTATAATATCACTATATGTTGCTATTGAGGGAAGATACTTGGATTTATGAAGAGATCATTGTTTTTAACGGAGAATAAAATCAAAATTTATTAATTAGAAGAAACTTATGGGATCATGAGCTACATAGTTAATTTCTCAAGGGCTGCTTTGGAGTGTATGGAAACAGGAAAACTAAATATTTTAAAAGAAATATTGACGATAGAATTTAAATTTATCTGTTATTCAATATTATAGTAAGTACCCAAACAGAATGTTACACGTGCAATAATTTGTAATATTTTATATGGCAGAGTATTTCATTATGTATTATTATAGGTCAAAAACCTCTAATTAGAATGGANGGAACTGAAGACACCAAAAATAAAATAATGACAAGATCTGGGAATGTTACTCACCTGGATTTCATCAACATTCTCTAATAGTATTTCAATATCACAGTGGATCTCATACATGTATCACATTATATACATCAATAACGTTGAGTAATTAAAGATGTAGAAATGTTAATCAGTTTTATTTGATCATTATACTGGATATGTAGGTATTAAATCACTGCAATATAACCCATTAAAATATTGCACTTAAACTAATAATAAATATATTCACTGACTATGGAAAATATATATAAATCCACAATGCTTTGATGCTGAGGCAGGAATGTGAGCTTAAGGCCAGCATTTATTAGATAGCAAAGTCCTGTTTACAGCAACAAACAAATATATACATGAAAGAAGTCATAATATAATAATATATTATATTTGAATATGTATAATTAGTATATTCTAAATANTACATTATCAGTGAAAATTAACAATTTCATTTTTAGTATAAATATTTTAAATATATTTTTAAAGTTTTAAAGAATTTTAAATAAATAATTTAAATAAATAGCCTATCATCTTAAATTTATTTAAAATATTTTTGAACCCAAACTTACAGAATATTTTTTGATAACTCATGTGAAAGTATCAAATATCTATAGTGAAATATTCAGAGTTGTTATTCAAATGTTAAGAGGTGTTTTGTCATAGCCCCAGTCAAAGAAGTATAAAGTTCTTTATTTAAAAAGTTCTTGATTTATAAAAATCAAGTCTGNATGCTAAAATGTTATTATAACTTCCTAAAGTTATATTTTAAAATAAACTAACTAGCCAATAATTTGTCCATAGGATAACATAAGTATAAATCTATGTACAAATCAAAATTTTGTTCTAGTCCAACATATTTCAATAAATCGGCATATGCATAGCAGCTATAAATATAGCATTGTCTAAAATTAAAACTAATTGAATGTCAGCTTTAAATGACTTACATAATTATAAGTGATAATCATGAATTTTGCAAAACTACTTTATTTAGAATTAAAATTTTATAGATATATGAACATTAGTTTTGTCAATGTATTTATGGAATATGAAATATAAGCAAAAATTGTTTTGTGATACTGGAAAATTATTTCTATGATAGATATGAAATAGATTTCGAGTCTCTTACTCATTATTCAGAAATTGAGAACAAACTGTGAGAAATTAAAACTTTTGTATTGAAAATTGAAAGAAACTATTTGATGTTAAAATGTTATGTTTATGAATATAAAGTGTGTGCAGTATTTTTAAATTGTTAACTTATGGCATAGGGAGAAAAAAGAGGTTGGTTGAATAAACTCCAGGAATCTCTTCCTACACACACAAACACACACACACATACACATACACACATACACACACACACACAAACATGAAGAGCTATGGACACACCAAATTGTCGGCACAAAAACTAAGCAAACAAACTGAGCTCCTTTAAAGCCTAGGTTTGGTGTAACATTGAAAAGTCACGGTGAAGAAGGCAGAATGGAAAGACTTTCCTGTTTCACTTCATTCTCCACTCTAAAGTACAGAAGAGAAGGCANGATATAACTGAAAGAGGGAGAGAAAGTGGAACTGAAACTTTATACTCAAAAGTATCAAGCTTATGCCAGTGAGATCCAGTGCTACATAAATCCCAGTAAGCCTCATGGCAGAACAACACCAAGAGACCAAATTCTGAAGGTTACAAAAACAAGAGGCTGTCCCTATTGTGCCTCTTCCAACAAAGAAGTAACACAAGCACTGGGACTTCATATTGCTGAGGAACAGAGTATGGAACAGAGAAGAATACCAAATTCATCATTAAGTACCTTGAGAGCATTTTTTATGAGGCACAANTCACCTGAATCGCCAAAAGCATTATGGCATTAGAGTCCTCTAAAACACATTGGAGATTTGACCACATCAGTTCTAGCTTTGGTTGGCCTGTGGAACATCTACCCTACACTCAAGAATGTATAGGTCCCTGTGATCATGAGACCTGGAAATGACTCAGATTAGTAGCAATCTTGGTTTATGATATACACCCTTGCTGAGAGGCTGCTGGCAACTGATACAGTTGATGGAGGGATAGTACAGTTCCTTTAGCAATGAAGTACTGAAAGGCTAATCATGCTCAGTAGATGACTTTAAACCCATAAAAAAAGGGAGAACTAGCAGCACTCAACTTTTTTTAAAAGAAAAGGGAAGATTAGTGGAGGAAGAGTAGCAAAACGACAGGGGGAAAATGGAGTGGATGGTAGATGTGATCAAAATATATTATATGAATACATGAGTTTCTTAAGTCTAGAAAGATAAAAACAATATCCTGTGCCCCCACACACAATTATTTTCCTCCCACTGTATTTAAATGGACATTTCAAACTCATTAGTACCAAATAATAGTGCCTGAATGAGCTAGAATCATGTATTATACTTTATCACATCTAGCGGATGCATAGGCCTTGGTGTACATCTAAGAATGTGCAAATACTTGGGCTGTGAAATTACAACCCAATTTAGCATCAGCCAAAATATCCAAGGGTTTGCTTTCATTTTTATGGTGGTTTGAATATAAATAGNCCCCATGGACTCATAGCCCCCAAAGGTGCTAATATATATTAGAATATTGGTCTATACGGAGTGACATTATTTGAAAGGATAAGGAGGTATGTCACTGGGAGTGATTGATGTTTCAAATGCCCATAGCAGGCCCATAACCTCTAAGCCAGTGGAACAGATTATAACTCTCAGCTACTTCTCTAAAAACTTGCCTTCTTGCATGCTACCATGCTTGCCACGATGAAGATAAGGGAGTAAACCTCTAAATTTGTAAGAAAGCCTCACATAAATGTCCTTTTTTTTTATAGGAGTTATAGTCATTTTGTCTCTTCATAGCAATAGAACAATGACCATTCATTACTCCATTTACTGAGTGGGGCAGAATAGTAAGCCTAAATTTTTTTTTTCTATAGTTTTCCAGTATTCGGGTGAAGCCTAAAAAGGGGAGGTTTTGTATGAACAAAAGACCTTCAGTTTCAGAGGAATAGTCCATTATCATCATGGGATGTACAATGATGGCAAATATGGCACTTGAACAATGGCTGAGAGCTACATCTTGGTCCTCAAACTGAAAGTTACACTGGTCCTGGCATGGTTATTAAAATTTCAAAGCCCACCCACCAGTGACACAAGATCTTATTTCTCCAGCTTGTATTGCAAGGAAGGCCTTCCTGCCAACAAGGTCCTACCTCTAATCCTTTCTAAGTAGTGCCACTCCCTGATGACTAAGCATTCAAATATATGAGCCTTTGTGGGCCATCCTTATTCAAACAAGCACACAAAACAAAACAAAAATATATGAAGTAGGATGGTAGATACTCAGTTAAAAAAAAAAAAGGACTGAAAGAATTGGTATTATGATCACGTGCATGAAACTAGAAATTATCCTGTTAAGTGAAATAAACCAGGCACTGAAGGGCAAGAACCACATGAAGTCATTCACATGTGGAAAAGCTCTGGTTACATTTGCACAATTCTGTGAGTATGAATAATAATGTGCTGCTTATTTCATAAACCTAGAAGCAAGTAATTTGATAGGCTCTCTCAAATACTTGAGACAAATACTTGAGATGATATATTTACCTTGATTTTAATATTAAGAATTGTGCAATTATATCATAATATCTTATATTACATGGTATTCTTATAAAGGTATACAAATTTTACATTTGTGCCTAAATGAAAAAAATTAAAAAAAATAATTGCATCTACTTTGATAGTGCTCCAGAATTATGACAGTATGTGCTTTACATACTACTCCAAAGATAGGACACATAATATGTATTTTATCAATTTTCTTCCTTTAATTTTAATTCAGGGCAATGTCAAAGAACTAGGTTTTAATGTGAAGTGATAATTTAGNAGGAAGCAGAGTCTCCATGCTGTTCCTAATATTTCTAAATGGTAAGTTACTTGTTTCCAGAAGAACCTTTGATTGGATAGCACCTGCTCCCACCATTNANTCATCTCCATATTGGAGAAGGTTTCTGCTTTTTCACACTTACTTTTGTATTATTCCCCCTTTATTTTGTGGTGATGATTTCTTTTTATTTGTGTTTGTTTTCAAAATGTAACTGAATGTCTAGGATTGTGTGAGTTTTTTCTTTGGGTTTTATGCATGTATCCAGAAAACCTTTGAAGGGAATAAGGTACTGAACTTAAGGTTAAATTTAGTGCTTTATACTTTGTAGATCCCAACTCAAATTATTAATAGGATTTCTAGGTATAACTCCTAATTTTGAAACACACTGAGCTCTCATTTTCCCATCTGCAGCAAGGAAAAAGTATTTTATATGTAATTTGGTTTCTTGGTATATTGTCCTGAATTGAAAAGCACAATTTGAAGAAAAGTATCCCATATAATACCTTAACTTTCTGATTTTTGCTTTTTTTTTTAACTAGTTATCTGTGATTCTTCAAGGCCCTTTTGTGTATCTAATTCCATGGAATATGCTTTGCAAATTCCATATTTTCTATGTATATGTAAAAACTGAAAGATTAACATGTCTCACATTTCTTATAAAACAGACTTAAGTATAACTGCCTTAAATGGCAGGTTTAGAGACTTTGTCNTGATCAAGCTTAAGAATACAAATTACCAACTGAGTACATTCCCAAATTTATTTTTTTCTTTTAAATGTAATTTATTCTAGTTTTTTTATATTCCCCTGTAGTAGGACAGGTCCATAGGGTCAAGGAAATTGGCTCAATTCAGTTGCCAAGGCATGTACATAACATACTTCCTTATGAGCCAACCTATGTCTGAGGGCCTAGCAACAGATGCTGTCAGAGCTCCTGATCATGTCCAGCCAATGAAGGATGACAACACAATGCCACCAGGTTGGGACACAAACTGGCTGCTGNGAGGAAGGTATATAAGGCCTTCCCCATTACTGAATAAACGAGTTTGTTGTTTGCCTTTAACTGACTCCCAGTGTCTCTGTTGTTGTTAGAATCCAGCAACATCTGGCAATTGAATGTAGGGCTTCTGTTAATTTCTCTCTCCCAGCGCAGTTTCTGATTGTCTCTCTCCCTTCATTCTTGTGCTTGACAAGCCCCCCCCCCAATATAGTGTGTTTCAGTGCGAAGGCTCCTCAGTATTGTGTTCTTTCAGTCCCTTTGGAAGGTAAGTATTGGGACCCCATTTTTCTCCTTCTTTTGTGTTGTCTGTCATGTTTGTCTGCCCGTCCCATTAGGAAAGCACATTCTTTTTTTCTATTTTTGTTCTCCTGGTACCTCCACATAGGAATTGACTCCCAAGGAGGTGGAACCAAGGTTCAGCTCCTGAACACCATCCCTCATTCCACACCATGTGGGCATATAGCCATGACCTAAAAAAATCACAAAAGTCCCCCACTAAGCACAAGACATAAGGGTCTGATACAAATTTTCACCCCTTTTAACTGTCATCTTCTTTCTGACTGTTGTTTGCTTGCTGTTTCCTTTCAAAAGATGGGTAACATTTTTATCACCTCCACCCCTTTCATGTCAGATATCTCTATGATATCTGATGAGGAGGAGACAGTTTGGGCCCCATGAAATTTGTCAAGGAGAAGGCAGCTGTCATTAAGTCATGTACTGCTCCCCCCTCTGCTCCACCACTACTGTGGGTGGCTACACCTCCTCTGTGGTATTTTGGGCTGATCTAACTCAGTACCCACCTGTCTCATGAGGTGGCTACTCTCCTGTGCCACCAGGTGTCTTAGAACCCTCACAGCCTGCAGCACTGTCAGTCTGTAGGTCCATAAAANCCCTCCCAGTCAATGTGGGCCCAAATGCCAATGCCTAGCCCTGGATTCCCACCCTCATAACTGATCTCTCCCTCATCTGGAAGGCAGTCAATGAGTCAGGCTCATATTCTCCCTACTTTAAGCANGTTCTTACTCAATTGTTCATGCAATCACAAACTTACTTTGATTAGTATNATTTGCTTAAAGTTGTATTGGAGCCTGCAGTCTTTCTCAGTTGGACATCATCCTATGATGATCAGACAGAATCCCAGGCCCAGACAAACATCTTACTTAATGTTCCAGTGACCTATGATACGCTCACAGGGCATTAGGATTATGTCCATCCTGTGNAGCAGNCACAGATTGGCTTGAATGTTTATTTTAAACAGGTCTTAGACCTGGCCCTCAAGGCCCTACAAGAGACACAGCCCTGCCTACAAACACTGGTTGTCTCTGTCAAAGAACATGCCCCTCCCCCTGTTAAGTTGGAGAAAAATCTATTTTTCTCCAATAGCAGCTGCCAAGCCTCCTGCTAACCCATGGTAGAGGATATGCTTGTGTTTTTCTTCAGAGTGCCACTATACCAATATGGGTTCCAGCAAGAGATGTGCACTTGGCCATAGATCAACCTGCTTCCAAGAAAATAACACAGGTTGGGTAATGTACATATCCCCCTTTCTTGCTCTCATTGCCCCTCTAATGGTTGAAGACTTGTGGACCCTCACTTTTCCTCATTTTTGTATAACACCTTATGAGGAACCTTAGTTTAGCAGGCCAGGAACTAGCTAAATATATTAAGGGCTCATGGTCAGCTAAATTTCTATATTATCCATTACAGCTAACACGTGAAATTTTCCAATGAAATCAGACAAGAACAGAGGTTATGGCCTTTGACTCATTATTTTTTGAAAAGTTTGACATGATATAAAATGACTGTTTGATCCCTCCTAGATTTTCACTGATGTTTTGATTGGCAGTGTGGTGCTTTTCATCTTTCTCCATTTTCAGTACCTCCCACAGCACATCTGGCAAAAATGGGTGGCTGCTAAGGTGACTCTACAGTAAATCCCAAGTCATACTATGAGCATGCTTTCTAGGTAGATGTCTACTAGAAAAGTATCATCTTATATGAATAATATAGAGAATGGGTGTCTATTCTCTAAATACAGTGAACAGAAAGCTTCATTTTATGACCAATATAAATAACTTTCCAATGCAATCAAAATTTCCTATGCATATTACTAGGTTTTAATTTGTAATAAGTGTGTAATTTAAAAAGCTGTGTGCAGCTATATATACTTAATTTATTCTTTTTAGATATTTATTTTATTTTAATGTGTGTGTATATGTATGTTTCTATCTGAGTATACGCCATGTGTAGGTGAGTACCCTCAAAGGCAAGAAGACAGAACATGATTCCCCTAGATCTTAAGTTACAGGCAGTTGTGAGCTACCCAGGATGTCTAATCCTTCTCTAAGTCATTTTCTTAGATTTCATTTTCATCTTGATTTGGGCCTCACTTTTGCCCTCTGTGTCAAATTAATTAATACATTCAAATCCATCTGTTTGTACTTCATTCAATCTGTTAACAAAGTTTTGTTTCACACCATTCAAGATTTAATTNAGTTTTAAAGTATGAACACAGATTGCCTTGTTTTGAACTTCTTATCACNTGAAAGGCCTTGAACAAGTTACAAAATCTTCCAGCACCCTCAGTTTCCTCATATATTAAGAGATAAATCATGGTGATAACAGCTATAGCATGGTTGATCTGAAGAAAATATGAGAGCATTTTAACAAATTTAGTCCTCAAAATTTCTGCAAAAACTTGATGTTCAGTATTGAAAAAGGAAAGATACCATTATCTTTCAATATACAAAATAGTTGTAAACATTTCAGAAATTGTGTTCATTGCAGTTATCCTTTTTTTCTACTCTATCTCTTTTGTACTTGGTGTTGACATAATAGCTATATTTTAGACACATCATATATGAATATAACATTATATATATAAGCCTTTTGTCTAAAACAACATTAATTATATATTTTGCTTTGTGTTGTGGTCTATAATAGTTCTGTGAAAAATTGGTACCTCTAGGGAAATATTCTATATTAATTTATNTTAAAACTTTTTTCATAAATGAACCATTCAACAATTTCATTCAATATGGAAATGTGAGTTATGTCTTACACAAATTGTGCATTTACCTCTGTTACCAATTTTCTCAAAAGGACCTTTCACAGTGGAAATAATTTTCTCTTAAGGCATTAGGCCTACAAATGGTAACAGATGCATTAACATGCAATGTAACACCAGGCTGCAGTTTGGCATTGTGAGTCAAGAGTTTCCTCTTACAGGAGATGTCACTTTTGTACTCAACAATCTCTCCTGCTAAATTAGTCCTTCATTGGCATTTATGTCTAATTGAAACTAGCATACCATTTCCTTAGCATGGAACCATGACAACCTAACAGATGGGCGATAGATATGCATGCCAGATGATCTGAATGATGAGATTTAAATATTTTGAGATACATTCTTTTTTTCAAATACCAAAATAATTATTTATACCAAATATCTCTGTATAAAAATTTCAAGTGTCTACATTTTCAGTTTTGAGTGTACTAGAAACATTTTCCAACTATATGACAGAAAAGAAAAAATGTGATCATATTAAAGCCCATGTACATATTTCTGGAGGCATTTCTGTACCTCTTTAAATGACAGCAAGGCCAATCTCAGTATCCTAAAAGTTTTGATAACAATAGAAAATATTAAAATAACTTGCTTTGGAATAACTGTTGAGATAGACAAAAAGCAAGCTAAGCGTAGTTACATTCTTGGAATCCCAGCATTTGGGATATACACACAGGATAATTAGGAGTTTAAGAGAAGCCTTGTTTATGCAGCTATTTCAAGGCAAGTCCATCATAGGTGANAACCTGTCTCAAAATCAAAAAGCAAAAATAAAATAAATACTAAAGTCAAAATTTTGTTTCCTTATGAAATATATTATTTTATAAATTCTGAGAATTTCCAGCATGTTCCTCCAATGTATTTGATCTTATTTACCATCCACTAGTGCATCCCAATTCTTCTAAGATTTGTTCTATCTCCACTCTCCCACCACTCCCATATAAATATTACTGAACCCATTTTTTTGCTCACCATATAATTATGGATAAGTGGTCATTCACTGGAGCATGGTCTATGTGTAAAGGGAGTACCTTTATAAAAGTATCTCTTTCTCCCAAAGCCATCACCTGTCAGCAGCTTCTCACTTAAGGGGGCACATGATGAGCTCCTTCCTCAACTCCCTGAGGGAATATTGATTGGCTTTATGTTATGCAGATCTTGTGACTATGGCTTCTGTGATTTCATCAGTGCAGTGCCCCATCTTCTACAGAAGACACTATTTCATTCCAGTCCTCCATGACTTCTGGTCCTTCCAGTATTTCTGCCCTTTCTTTCTCAGTAGTCCTTGTCCTTTACAGTGGTGAATATAATATAAATGTCTCATTTTTGCTGAGAAATCCACATGAGCTTATACTCTNCAATAACCACAGTCCATAGAACAAAGCATCTTCCCTAAAGAGGTTTTAGTGCCCAACTAATCAATAGGTGTAGAGATAAGAATTTATAGACTCTTTTTCTATAATGTCTGTTTTGCAAAATAACAATAGTGAGTTCATCTTCCTATTTCTTAATCAACATTTTCCCAAAAGAATCGAATCTCTGTTTCAGACCTATTCTCTCCTATTCTTTTGACACTATGCCATCTAAATCCTGAACCTTGAAATATTCACTGACTTCTGCTTTTTACTATCTAACTTTTTCTTTTATTTGTCTCTGTTCTCTGACTTTTAGCCACTGTTTACTTAAATGTATAAAAATGCTGACTTTTTCAAATCATTATCCTTGTACTCACTAAAATTTATTGCTGATATATATATATATATATATATATATATATATATATATATTACTTTTATCACATTTGGTGGTGTTATTATGTAAACTGTGAATTGTAGGCTGTGCTTAGCTAGCTGCTATTACTAATGTAGCATTATCAATTAAAGTTCCATCATTTACTTTCCAGTTTTTTCTATTGATAGTGTTGTTAGAAAAAACATAGGTTTTCATGAATCCCATGCTTAGTAGCAACATTGTATTTTGAAGCACCCTAATGATCCCTAGAAACAGGAAATAGAAGAGATAGTTATGAATGGTTGAGGTTAGGGTCTAGAATAGGAAGTTGAAGCAGGAATAGAGAGGGAAGAGGTGGACAGGGCTTTGAACATAACAACTAAAATTAAGAGCCATTGGAGGGGTGGTATGGAAACCTAATAGAGGAGAAACTTTTTTCTGTCTCACTGTCTCTGCCTCTCTCTCTTTCTTTCCATATATATATACTAAATGAAATCACCAAATAATGGGGGAGAAAGAAGCACCAACTGGAAATCATTTGTCACCAAATGAAGCTTCAGTACCAGGAATGGGTTTCATCTAATTGAGTTTTTGTNCAAGGGTTTCCCATGGGTACCATCAAACAACCCAAGCTACTGTCAAGGATATAGGTTGCTTTTCCCAAACTGACAGCAAAGCCACATTGCTGAAGACAACACCTACATAACTCATCGAACACAGAGGAGTGCAGCTGGTGCAAATCTAGAGCTTTTAGGCCTTTTTAGGCCTTCTCAGTATTGGAAGATATCCTGAATGCTATCAAAAAGTAAATGCAAACATCCAAACAGCTGCAAACCTTTCAATCTACAACAATATCATGCTTGCAAGATATGCTAGTGAAATGGTGGAACAAAGCATGGGAGTAATCAGTCAATATCTGATTTTACTTAAGGCCTAGTTCATGAGGTGGTACCTATACCCAACACTGTTTGGGTGACCAAGAACCTGATGGTAGATGTCCCATGGAACTAGAGTAAAATAAAATGCCACTGTTCTACTAAAGGAGTAGAGCAACGAAATGACTCATAAAGGCATTCTGCTATAATCAGTGATCATTACCTTTGTCAGCCATCTCCAGAGACAATTCCTTCTGCTGCAGATGGGAACAAATATAGAGACCCACATCCCTGATAGTATGCATAGGGTAGAGATCTTAGAAATTCTGCCCTTAGAGGAATATTTAATTAAATGTCTCCCTTCAGGGCTTAGGAGACTTAATTTTATCTTTGGCATAGTAGCTGTGCCTTAATCTATTGTTATTTTAGCCAGTAATTGTAAATCCACAGTTACTAGCCTGCTTCTCTGGAAGGTGTCCACCACTCAGGCTGCAACCTGGTTGAAATTCTGTTCTAGCAGGTAGTGACTCTGTTGTTGCTACTAAAGGTAACTTTAACTAAATCTNTACCATTCTTTTTATAAAGAAGCCTCAAAATTCAAAGGATGGGGTGAAATCCTGCTTGTTCAGAGAGGCTGGGTAGCAACTAGCTAGGTTTCTCACCTTACTGGTATTTCCCAAGAAGACCCTCCTTCTCCACAAAGACAAAAAAGGCCATTACACACAAAACCCCTCCTTACTACTTCTGGTGTATCTCTCTGTCTCTTCCAGATGACTTCTANTATTGTCAGANTACTTTGTTATTATAAGATTTCTTTCTGCCAACAAATTGCTCACTCAGCCTTCTGACCCAAGGTTACTTTTATTTAATCAAAAAATTATACCTCACAATTCACAGTGTGATCAAATATCCCCTAACATTTCCCCTTTTTTGTTTAAATGAAAATGAATGGTTAACTCTAACACAATGTAACTATATACAATAAGAATGATTGTCAAGTACGGATTGCATTCACACTGTTCAGTCCATTTGTCTTAGGCAAATTCAGAGAAACTACCTTATTATCTATCCTACCTTGGTGAACCCAAAATTTGGTACCTAATTCACTTTCTATCATAGCTTGTATTACCAAGCTAGAACTATCTTTTTAGACTTCCAAAACATTGTTTTAGATAAACATTTTAAGATTTTATGTCTCTCAATTTTATACACTTTGTAGCTTTTTTGTAAGATTGTTTTCTGAGCTTGGTAACAAAAACAAACTATACCTATAACTAACACATCTTCACTTCCATCAGAGACCTGAGAAGGTTAGAAAATTACCTGAGTAAACAGTAAGTGCAAAGCAAGCATCTTCCAAAACTGTAGAAAAGATAGAAGCAGTGGGTTGATGAGAGAGTCATCCAAGTTTTCTCTGCAATGTTGAGGTATCCATCTTTAGCCTATTGGCCTAGAATATCTGACAAACTTGTCTGTGAAGCAGTAATTTTGAATGATTGGTCTACCTTGTCTTGGTGAAGTTTGATAGTCACTTTCTTTTGTGTCCTGCTTGTCCAGTTTGGACAGCATACTGTTAGCAGTGGAGGCAATTGTAGTTACTTTGCCCAGTAGCTAACTTTGCCACAAAGAAATCAAACTCCATATGGAGATTGTTCAATGCCCATCATTCTTCTTTGATGTAGATTGGTGCTGCCAGGAGCAGATGTGTCTCACTGTCATGAAAANCCTTATGTTATTAAAATATCTTAAATGACATATTCTGTAGGTCTCTTACATGTTTGAATGCCATCTTTCTATCTAAAATATATCTCTGGATGACGTTGAAAACATACCTAAAATGACTACAAGTTTGATAATTGTAGATAACTAATTAGTGACCTATATTTCTTCATTATACATTACATTTTTAAATGAGCTGCATAGGTACAATACCTTAAACAAGAGTTTAAGAGAGGGGGGGAGAGGGAGAGAGAGAGTGGCAGTTTGAATGTATTTGGCTCTCATAAGCTCAAAGAGAGTGGCATTATTAGTGAGTGTGATCTTATTGGAAAAAGTGTCGTCCTGTTGATTAAGGCTGAATGGCACATGCCTTTAATCCAGACCTTGAGGCTGGAGGGCAAAATTTTAATCTGGACCACACCTTCTGGAGGAAGTGTGTTANACTGGAGAGTGGGCTTTGAGGTTTCATATACTCAGGATACCAAGCAGTGAGTCAGTCAATTTTCTGTTGCCTTCAAGATGTAGGACACNCAGCTATTTCTCCAGCACCATGACTACCTGCATGCTGCCATGCTCCCCAAAATGACTGACTGAACCTCTGAACTGAAAGCAAGCCCCGTCAAATAAATATTTTCTTTGTAACAGTTGCCATGGTCATGGTGTCTCCTCACAACAACAGTAAACCCTAACTAAGACATACAGTATTACAAAAATAACCTTAAATTTGTATCAATACACAAAAATCCATACCAATGTAAAATGTTTGAGATTAATAGTTGTTTTTAGTTTAAATTATATTCAATAATATACACTTTTATTCTATTCTTTCCATATCCCTTTTTTCTTTTCAGAAAGAGATTCTAGAATCCAACCTCTCTTGCTGGCTCTTCCCTTTTCATGACCAGTAATAATTTGCAACCAACACCCCTAAATGATGATAAACATTCACACATTTATAACCTACCTAATGGCGAAGAACTATGCATACCACCTCTTTGGAATGTTGGTGTCGTATTCTAAAAGTTACTTCCTGTTGTTTGGGGTGATGGCATCTTTAGGGGACCCTGAGAAAATTGGGGTAATGGTAAAGTCCCAGGGTAGCTAGCTATATTATTTTTTTGTTTGGTTTCTATGTGATAAGAAAGTGTAAAGTTTATCTCAACTCCTGGCTGGAGTATTCTGTAAGGCTGAATCATTTCAGCTAACCAATTTAAAGTCGTTCTGATCAATTTGTAATTCAAAACTGATCTTTGGGTGGTGTTGGTTAGCTTAATGGCATTACCACAATCTAAATTGACTCCTCATTGTGGGGTCCTTTTAGAGACTTCAAAAGTCACTGATAGGAATGGCCACAATTCACTGCAGAAAACTTAAACATTTAAAATGTCACATACAGCAGATCTCAGGGAGGCTAAAGGATGACAATCTATTAATTATATCTAAGGTANACAAACTTAGTTCCTTGTTACNTGCTTCAGACTCAAGCCCAAAACTAAGTACAGGGATCTAAATGAAGCTTTTTTCTAGATTAGGTAGTACTCTACAAGACCATTAATATCATGCTGGGAAATATATATATATATATATATTAAGATATATATCTTATAAATTTAGCAGTAATATTTATACTTAAGAAAAGTTTAAAGAGTCAAAATAAAACCAAATAATTATGAGATTAGTGATGATAGAATCATCCTTTAATTTTGGTTTTCTTCTATCCCATATCAGGTGGCTCTTCTGACATAAGACAAGGGCTTTTGAATGTTCCTTTATCAAGTATGTTTGGGTTTATAGACTGAGAGAGCCACATTCCAACTCCAAAACCATCTTTGATTTTTAACTGAGTTCAGACCACAAAAAGAACATTTGCCTTTGATGTTTGTAGACAGCAGCAGAAACAAATGTTTGGGAAGTTTTATTGTTGGAGACCATGAGGTTTCCTAGTGATTTTATCCAGCAGGACTACATAAGAGGTTGATTGGATCACAGGCCTTGGTACCAGGTGTTTGTAAGGGTCTACATTTGACTGTAACTAACAAAGGAGAGGTCTTTTGCTCTACCGTTTGGCATTGTTATAAATAGACCTTAGAAATAAAGCTCTGGGCCCATTGGATAAGGATCCTGACCCATTTGAGGCTATCCTGTGTTTTCTCTCTGTTTTCTGNCCCCTCTATACTTCTAACTAAGTCTTTTATCCCTCATTCCTCAAGAATCCTGGGTAAAAAATAGTGGGATCTGGCCCCTCACAAATGACACCCAAACAGGGACAAAGAAAAAGATAAAAAAGAAAAAAATATATATTTCTAGGGCTTGGCAAAAGGGTTGTGGGGGGAGGTTGAAATGTAGGCAAGCTGATAAGGCATTGAAAAATGAAGGCAATGGTATTTTATTCTCGATTGTATAGGTAGGCGGTGAAATGCCATGAGGCTGCAGCATTAGATTTATCTCTAATTCTCTCTCTCTCACTCTCTCTCTCTCTCTTCTGTAAAACTAAGGAAGGTAGAATGTAGTAAGAAATTTAGAGTTAGGTAGGAAATAGAAAAATAATGTAGGAATATTAGGAAGAAAATTTAGCATAAAGATAAGCAAATCCAAGAAGAGCTTAATGGGTGAGAAAAGTTTCCCATGGAAGTTTTTGGCCTGTGGGCATTGATTTGGGACNGTCTAGATTTAAGCCTGGAGAAGCAGGCAGGAATTGTCCCTGAAGCAGACAAAAACCCACTGTTAACAGTGCCTGAGAAAACTTTCACTCTGCTGACTCTACCANTGTATAGAAATGTTTTACCCTCAGAATTAGTTCCCTCTTGGCCATTGAAGCCAAACTGTAGAGAACAGAAGTTTTGGGGAAGCTTGTTAATCTTTCTCTCCCTTGAAAAAAAAGGTAAAATCTCTCTAAAAAGCCTTAATCTTTCACTCTTAAACTCAAAGCTCTGTTAAAAAATTTGCTAGTCTTTCTCTTTCTTGGGAAGAAAAATTAAAAAATCCTTTCAGAACTTTCTAAGTTTAGTGTAAAATAAATTTCTAAATGATCTTATCAATAAAAACATGGAGCCACAAATAGGGGTCAAAAGCTGACAGAGATCAGAGGAATTAGGAATATCCACCAGCTACCTCACCTAACCAATGCCACTGCTTCCAAAGAGAGAGCAACTTCTCTTCACAGGTTTTTATGTCTGTCCATTCTGCTAACTCATTTCCTCTCTCCACCAAGCTACATCACTTCCTGTCTGTCTGAACAGACCTCCAGAACTCTACGGTTGATGCTGGGATTAAAGATGTGTGCAACCATGGCCTGGCTTGTTCCCTAGTGTGACCTTGAACTCACAAAGTACCAGATGGATTAAGGGCATATACTAATACTGCATGACTTCTGTTTTTAATTACTATTGTCTGACTNACATTTTTGCTCTAATCCTCAGATAAATTTTATTGGGGGACACAGATAAAATATCATCACATTTCCCTTTTTGTCTAATAAAAAATTAAATAAAAACTATATACAATTAGTACAATANCTATATAATATATACAAGCAGTAAATATGTCAATAATGTCTAGTCTACTTGCATTTGACAAATTCAGAGAAAATAGCCCATTATCTCTCCTATTTTGGTGATTTCTAAATGTACCTCATTCACTTTCTAGTCTAACTTATATTACTAACAGAAAACTACCTTATGATGTCTTTCAAATCTATACAGTTTATAACTCTTAGTGAGTTTCTTTCCTGAAGTTTCTTAGCAAGGAAAACTATAACTATCTAATCCTCAACACCCTGAGAAACCCAAGAAGGGAAAAAAAATTACTCAGTTAAACAGGAAGTGCAAACAAGCAACTTCCAAAAAATATGAGTTGACAGATACAGTCAGCTGCCTGGACAGTCACCAGAGGTTTCTCCAAAATGTTGGGTCATCATCTTAGCATATCTGACAGAGTAATTTGTGAAGCAGGATGTACTCAAGNACTACAGCTCCATCACACTTTTGGTGTGAGTATTCCATGTATCAGATAAACTTGAATTCCATCAGTGTCCTGTCATGATNCAGGATTTTAAATTTTGGAAATTGCTGGTGTTTTTGGAATTTGGCTTCCCATTTTTTCACCTTGTGGGTTGTTTCATCTCCTTTATTAAATGCCAGTCTATCATTGAGAGGCCAGACTATGTCAGCCTAGTTATTCCTCCAAGATAAAACATTCCAGCTGCTGTTCCACTGTACATCAGGAGCCATTGGCCGACTGCCTGTTCAGCTGCCTTCAAATGAAGAGGCACTGTACCTTTTCTGGATTGCAAAGCCACTTAAGCAATGGTGCCATATTGTCTTGGCCTCTGAGAATGCCTGTTGCCAAAGCTGCAACCACAATTGTTTTGGAAAGGATTGGTAGTCCTTTGTTTTGTGTCCTGCTTGTTGATTTTGAACCACATACTGTCAGCAGTCAACTCAAGGACACTTTCTTGCCCAGTGGCTAACTGTTGGCCCATAAAAGTTAACTCCATATGCACTCTCTTCAATGCTCATATCTTCTCTGAAACAGATTGGTGCTGCCAGGAGCCAACATGTCTCATAGTCATAAAAAAGAAACAAAATCTAAGTTATTAAAACATTTTAAATGCCATATTCTGTAGATCTCTGAAGGGTTTGAAGATGACCTATCTAAAATATATCTCTACTTAACCTTGTAAACATCTACTATGACTACAAGTTCGATTGTCATGACTAACTACTAACTCTCATTCTCATTTCTCTATATTCTAACAGTTGATAATAATAACTTTCAAGAATTAGCAAATTGCATAACATTGTTAAATGAACTGTATAAGTACAATACTTTGAATAAGATTAGAAATACACTTACAATATTTTCTAACAAGATCAATCTCAAATTTGTATCAATATGTAGAATTTGTATACAAATTCCAATCCAATGTAAAATATTTAAAACTAGTGGTTGCCTTTTTAAAGTAGATTCAATAATCTACCATTTTATCTATATCATATCTATATCTTCTCTTTTTTTTAAACAAGAATCTTGAATCTAATTTTCTTTGTTTGACCTTTTTCCTAACCATTAACAATAACAACTTGTAACCAACCATCCTAAACAATGAAAATTATCCCAAACCCAAAACCCATTGAAAAACCAAAAACCACCCACCCCAACTCTTGAGAATGTGGGCGTCATTTTCTTAAAATTTCTTCCTGCTGTTTGTGGGTAAAGACATCTATAGGGGATGCTGAAAAGAAAATTTTTGGGTTAATTGTCAAGTCTGCAGTGGTAGCTGTATCATTTGTTGTCCAGTCTCTGCATAACACAAAAGTACAGGGCTTGTCTCAAGTCCTCGCTTGAATAGTCTATGAGGCTGGATCATGTCAGCTAGCCATCTCNAAATTGTNCTGAGCANTTTGTAGTCCAANGCTGATCTTTGGGTGATGTTTNTCAGCTTAGNGGTATTATTATCATCCATGTGGAATTGTCGATGTGGGGCCCCATCATCTTTCTGGAGACTTCAAATTTGCTGTCAGGCCTGGTTATGATCCCCTATAGAAAAGTGATAGAGACTCAAACACAAAAGCATATCTAGGCAGCTAACGGAAGCCTTTTTTTCTAGAATTAATTAATATATGACCATTAATATCATGACAAAAGTTTATATATATANAAATCTTATAAATTTTGATATAAAATTAATTCCTTAAGAAGAGTTTAAAGAATCAAAATAGAACCAAAGAATTGAGATTAGTGGCAATAGAATAGTCCCTTAATTTTGTAGTTTTCNTCTGTTCCTTCTGATAAGAAGGCTCTTGATATGATACAGAAATTTTGCATTTTCCATTTAACAAACATGCTTGGGTTTACAGAAGTAGAGAGCCTTCTCCAACTACAAAGCCAGCTTTAATTTTTAATTGAACTGGGACTACATGAAGGCCATTTGTGTTACGTGTCTGTAGAGAAGAGCAGAAACAAACATTTAGGAAGACTTTGAAATTTTTATGTGATATAAAATAGGCCATTTTACTCTTTTCTTGGGACATTTATCCTGAATGATTTGTTCTTTTTCTTCAAATGTCTCATTTGTCCAGTGTTCTGCGAATTCCTTAGCCTTCATTCTCCTGAAACAAAAAAGAAAAAAAGACAAACAAACAAACAAACAAACAAAAAAAGCACTTCCCCAAGCCTAACTTTGGGGAGGTTCCCTTTTGGCAAGTTATATCTGATTAAATGAAAAGCATTTGTTAGTGTTATAAGTTAATTTTAAGTTGGGTGGTCATGCTGATTGATGAACTATCATGTCTTCTAATTAACTCTCATTCAAATCTAACCTTTACCAATTTTGATGGTATACATAGCTATTCTTCTCCTGNAGAAACAAAAGCAAAACCTTGTCCCCAATGTAACACATAACCTGGTTTTCATTCTGAGGTAAGCACATCCTTAAAGTATATAGGCTCATTTAGCTCTATAATTTTTTTCTATTATCCAATGTCCCTCTGCAGCTGTTATTCCTTTCTCATTAGCATTGAGAACATTCAAAGTTAATAGAATATTAGATAATCTNTTTCTGTGGGGTTTTGTTACCTCTTTCTGTTTATTTAGCATATCCTTCAGAGTTCAATTTGATCTTTCTATAACTGCTTGACCTGTAGAATTATGTGCTATATGTGTAATATGCTTTATATTGTAATAAGCAAAAAACTTTTTTATATTAGCAGAGACATATGCTGGAGCATTGTCAGTTTTAATTTGTGCAGGTATACCCATGATGGCCATAACTTCTAGCAAATGCATGACTATAGAATCAGCTTTTTCAGAACTCAAAGCAGTTGCTCATTGAAATCCTGATTAAATATCAATGGTGTGGTGTATATATTTCAATTTTCCAAATTCTGCAAAGTGAAACACATCCATCTGCCAGATTTCATTCCTCTGAGTAGCTTTTGGGTTACAACCTGCTGGTATTGGACTTTGATTGTAAAAAGAACAAGTAGTATAATTCCTTACAATTTCCTTGGCTTGTTGACAGGTTATGGAAAAAAACAATTTTTAAACCTTTATTATTGACATGATGTTTTTT
>LZPO01088127.1:23655-35916 GCA_001675575.1 Neotoma lepida | reverse complement strand
ACCACAATCCCTGATTTACACCAGAAGAAATCAAGTCCCGGAGAAATCCACTTACAAGTCCAAGGCAATACAGGCATGAGTGACAGACCCAGCATTGAAAGTAGATATGTGCGGCATAAAAGACATAATTGAACTTCCACTTGTGCAGTTAGGCTGCTTGCATCCCGCCCTTCTTGGTTCCTGTGCAGAAACAGTAGACATAATTAGCACTGTTACTATCAAATTTGCAAAACCAGTGAGCCTCTGCCAGGCACTGTGCCGAGGGCTTTGTGGGAGTTCTCAGTGGCAAGGAAAGTGTTCCCATTTTACTAGTGAAGGAGGGAACTGATATGCAGAAGATAGAAGAAGCTTATTCAGGCTGTAGGAGGATTCAGCTGAATCCTAATTGAAACTCTGCACCATCTGTCCAGGCCCTTCTTCCTCTTCTTGCAGCTATGACAGTAACAGTGATTACAGCAGATTCTGGGCAGTTGTTATTAGACCAGTGGCAACCCTGTTTGCCCTTTGTGTCTTGTTTTCTTAGGCCCATGGGATGATCAACCCACAGTGTTCTTCATCCTTGGAATGGAACACTGTGGTCTGGTCCTTGCCTGACCAAACTCAATACCTCTTGTTCCCCACCTGTGTCCTTTACTCCTCATTACTTCATCCCCCATCCCTCCTGTATAACACCTGGTTGTATCTTAGAAGCTGGACAAATACCTGCTACTGATCCCTTGATGAAGAATGTAAGAATTTATAAACAGTGATGCCACATGGCAGGCACAGTTTCTTCTGGCTGGCCTGGCCCTTGCCATCATATTTAATACTGAGAACTTTCTCAGGAGGTGAAGTGACACTGTTACCTGTACTTAACAGATGAGAGAAATGGACTGACTGAGATCCTTGGCAGGTCCAACCAGGATGCTCTGGCCTTATGCCTAGGGTTTTATATAACTTCAGTGTGCAGGATTCTGACTTCCAAACCACAGAGGAAAAAATACTGGATATCAGTTGTTGATTTGTATGGCTCTCAATTCATTTTTAAATACCCCATTTTCTCAATTCTAAGATGTTTTTCAGGNTTTTTTTTTCTTTTCTGAAACCTAAACATACACATTTAAGTTAGTTCCCTAGCTCTATCCTTTACTTGAGAACACTGTTAATAATTTGATGGTATCTTAGACATGTATAACTTCCTATATAGTATAGAACAGAGACAGAAATTGGTAATAGCTTGGACCTGGAAAGATGGCTCAGTGGTTAAGACCACTGACTGCTCTTCCAGAGGACCCANGTTCAGTTCCCAGCACCCAAAGTTTGCAACTGTCTGTAACCCTGGTTCCTGAGGATTTGATATCTTATTCTGGCCTCCAAGGACACCAGGCATGCACATGGTGCAGGTATACATGCAGGCAAAACACCCACACATATTAAATAATTTATTTATTTTAGAAGGTTTGATAATATCAGAGGAATATAATCACAGATGAACAGATTTTCTTCTTTGAATGTTTATGAATTCTCAAAATGTAACTTTTCTGTAATTATGAGGGAAAACGTAAGGTGCCAGGAAAAAAATCCAATTATACATATTGTGCCTTTGCCCTGTCAGTGTCCATCATAGTGCCAGATTGTTCCACTGTCGGTGCATAGGTCTGACTACTCTGGCCCACTAGACAGACACCAGCCTGCTCCATAGCAGCTCCAATTCCTGGAAAGTACAGGGGATACTCCCTTGCTGTACTCATGCCTTCAGCTCTCTGCCTTTAATTCAGTGTGGGCACATTGTCAGTCCTTCACAGGGTTGAGTGAGTGAGTCATTTCTTTTATCCCTACCATCCTTCACCTCTCCCACTGTGTGTGCATACTGCTACCCCATTGGCNGTCCCTCTCTCAGGATCCTTAGCTGCCTCAGAGCCTGTGCCTCCAGGGCACACACATATTGCTGCTCACCTAGAGGGAAACCCAGTTCTCCGTCCGTATCCTTCCAGAGCTGTAGTCCTCCATCCTCCCACTTTCTCTCTGTCCCATCTCTCCGCCATTCTGCCCTAAGGCCCTTTGTCATGTCTCCCATAGCTCTTGTCACTTTCCCCTTGTCTGTTTCCAGCTTCTTAAGAGCTTTGTTAGCACTCATTCATTCTTCCACTTCCCCTTGAACATGATGTGTACACCTCACTGTTAGCCCTGCCAACAGTGATAACAATGTAAGAAAAGAGTAAAGTGAATTACCATCTCCTGTAGTACTGTGGAGGAAATGAAATAGGATGGATGCTCTTCCAATTGAAGAGCAGGAAGGTGTGAACTACTTCATGGACATGATGAAATTTTGTGTGAGGATCTGAACAATATAGTAGTGCCAGGTACACTAGACCTGGGAACTAAAAATTTGAAGCAAAGCCAGGAGCAAGTACAAAAACCCTAGGACAGAAACACCCAGGGTTCTTGAGGGGGTTAGAAGACCAGTGCCAGTCAGGTCCTCTGGAGTTTAGATGAGGGAGGAAGGCTGTNAGAGCNCCTGAATGCTCACATGATTTAGATTAAGCAGCACAGGCCATCTACAAGCCATGTGCTTTCAATAATAAGGTGTGGCTAGCAGTGTAGCCTCTAGGTTCTGGCCAAGGTGTCCTCATCCCATTCATGTATACTCAGCATGATGACAAAGACTTTGCACATATTACCTCTGTGGCATCCACCTCACGAAAGAAAGAAAGAAGAGGGGGGGGGAGAGGAGAGGAGAGAGGGAGAGAAGAGAGAAGAGAGAGGAAAGAAAGAAAAGAAAGAAAGAAAGAAAGAAAGAAAGAAAGAAAGAAAGAAAGAAAGAAAGAAAGAAAGAAAGAAAGAAAAGGAAAGAAAGAAAGGAAGAAAGAAAGAATAAATAATCAGGCAGTATCTTGATTACTTTTCCATTTTTATACATGCTGAAAGCACCTTATAGAAGGAAGAGTTTGTTGGGGCTTATAGGTCTGGGGGGTTAGAGTCCATGACCATCATGTCAGGAAGCATTACAGCAAGCAGGCATGGCACTGGAGCAGTAGCTGGGCGCTCACATCTTGAGACAGCAGCCATGAGGCAGAGGGAGACCTAACTGGGAATGGCATGGGGTTTTGAAGCCTCACCCCCAGTGACACACCTTTTGCAACAAGGATACACCTCCTAATCCTTCCCAAACAATTCCAACTACTGGGGACCAAGTATTTAAACATATAATCCTATGGAGGCCATTCTCAGTCAAACTGCTACATTCCACTCCCTGACCCCCATACATAGGAGTGGCCCTATCATAATGCAAACTGCATTCAGTCCAACTTTGAAAGTCCCCGTAGTCTTTCACAGTCTCAGTACAGTTTAAAAGGCCAAAGTTCAAAGTCTCTTCTGAGACTCAAAACAGTCTCTTAATTGTAACCCCTTGTAAGTTACAAAAGCAAATGTAATACTCCCAACATACAATGGCACAGAATATACATTTACTATTCCAAAGACGGGGAGAAGAATCAGGGCATAGTGGGGAAATANTGGAATACTGAAGCCCAGCAGGGCAAACTCTAAATCCTATAGCTCTATGTCTGATGTCAAGGTATTAGATGGCTCTGCCCTTNCAGTTTTACTGACTGGAGCATATATTAGCCTATGAGGGCCATTCTCATTCAAGCCACCACAGACAATTTTGGGAAACACACCCAGTCATTGAACATACCCTAGTCCATGGATTATGTCCTTAAAGTCTGCTTTTACACATTTCTTAGTATATTACATGTGTGTTCTTTTCTTTCCTCAGGTAGGGAGCCGTTTGATTGATCCCTGTTTCTCTGTGTGTGAAATGAAGATAGCATCTTCCTTACGGGACTGTCAATGACAATTTGTCAATGACAGAATGAGTTGCGTTTGTGCAGAAGGTTCAACACACAGAGGACACTCAACCATGGACTCTATTTTAATTTCCTCAAGTTGTCAACAGTATGATTTATATTAGCTGAATACAGAATTTTAAACTTGGGCTTTTCATTTCTAGGCAAACAATGGCCACTTTTTTCTACAGATATATAAATTAACATAGGTGATTCCAAACAGTTGGCAATGTAGAATGATGGAGTGGCCCTGTGCAAATGATGTTAATTGGACATAGTTTTCATCAATTGCATATGAGATATATGTATAGAGCTGGGAAGAGCAAACAGCCCTGTTCTTCCTCCAGAACATACACCTGCCGAGCTGCTCTGTTTACTTGGGGGTTTTGGTTCCTTTTGTAGTTTCCTAACAAGATCGTGGCTCAGGTAGCCTGTGATGTTCTTCAGCTGCTGGTTTCCTACTGGGAAAAGCTTCAGATGTATGAAACTGCTCTACCGCGAAAAATGGCAGAAGTAAGTCCTTTATCTGTAATGCTAAAGCATCNGCATTTCCTTCCTAATAATGTATTTGATATCTAATTAACTGTAGATCCTCAAATAATTGTTAGAGAAGCAACTATTAAACTGCCATGTGAGCCCCGTTTTCAGGCAGTGTTGGCTGGCTCTTCTCAGCTGCAATTCTAGGCACTGTGCAAAGAAGCCTGCAGTGTTCCAGGGCAGAGGCTGATGCTTGGAGAGTTTGAAAGGCAGACACAACCACAACAAAGAGACCTTTTGTGGGTTGGGCTTTATTCATTGAGAGTAATTTGGATGGTGCCAACAAGGAGTAGGCAGCTGGTTTAATGCCTTTCTTGCAGGGCGGGGGCCTGGCTGTTGTGTAAAGCAGGAGTTGTTCCCAGACTAAAGCCCTGGGCCACGCTCGCTGCTGTGGCATGGTTACTCTGCAGTAATGAGATCAGTGCAGTATTAACCTCTGAGGGGGAGGTGGCCAGGAGAGGAGGCAGAAGGAACAGGAAGTACTCAACCACAGCTTCTTGGAGGTCGGCTACAGCCAAGGGGTCTTTGCTCAGAGCGAGCAGGGACTAGCTCACAGGTGCCTGTGATAAGGCACACCCGTGCCTGGCAGTTTTTAGAACTGTACTTCTTCAAGCAAGCCTTGTTCTTTACCCATCTAGTGGAGACTGAGGAAATTCGATTTGTCCTCATGACGGATGGCAGGGAGAGAGAAGAAATGATGCAGATTCATTNCCTCCCAGCCCTAGACAGACTTCATTGGTTGAGATCGCTTTGTTGTCTCAGAATCATATCNAGTGACAAGTGGTTTTTTTTACCTGGAGTGAAATAGACCTTTTACTGTGCTGCAGAATGTAAAGTTGGGTTTAGTGTCACCGTGTAAATTATCCAAACAGGATACCTGTGAGAATAAATGGCATGCTGTGATGTGGGGAAAGGAGGTGGAGACCTGTGCTAATTTATAATAGCAAATGGGAACCTTTTCATAATTAGTTTTGAAAACTTTTTTCACTTCACTAGAAATATAGGACTACTAGTAGGTATTATGTGGCTATAGAGGGAACTACTATTCCTTGCCTTGAGGCCTCAGTCTCCCACCAAAGAAGTAGAAACCATTACATGATCATTATTTTCCTATCTCCTACAGCTGGCCCTCAGTGTTNTATCATCATCCAGTGAGTGTTTAATCGTGTTTAGTTGCAAGGTCATCTTGGGATTCTTAACATACGGCTTCCAAACTATCATGGTCTGCTTAATTGGGTTTTATGTTTTGTGCAGATACTTGTGGCCACAATTGCATTTCTTTTACCAAGTGCAGAGTACTCCTCAGTGGAAACAGATAAAAAGGTAAGTGACATATTTGGTAGCTTTCCCCACAGTTACTTTTAAGTATAAGACAAAATGGTAACTAATTTTACAAATGATGGTGTCATTTATTACATCCTTGCATGTTGGCTTTAACATTCTTTCCTATGAAAGCCATTTTTACCCTGCATTTGTGCGTCCATTGAATATTGAGCAGGGACAATCCTGTTTATTTTTACATGCAGTGGGGCCTAAGGGCCATAGAGTGAGATTCTGGATATGTTTCTTCTTCTAGTTTATTGTGTCCTTGCTCCTCTGCCTCTTGGACTGGTGCATGGCTCTGCCTCTGAGTGCCCTTCTCCACCCGGTGTCCACGGTGGTCCTGGAGGAGCTGCACCCACCCCGGGCTCCCTTGCTGGATTATATCTATAGGGTGAGTCTCCTCTAAGCCTTGNGTACAGACGGTGGACCTACAGATTAGCAATTACCAAAATGTTGTACATTTTATACATTTATGTATTTGTGCCTTCTGAAAAGGACCCGTGGAAGGTTAAGTATTTGGAAAGAAATGAATAATTAATGAACAAGCAGAACAGATGCAATTGTAGAAAGCCAGTAGTTGCCAAGGTGAAGATGCATACATTTCACATGACTCTCATCTTTAAACAATTGCTGTTTGATCAGAATGCCCCCAGTCTTCATGGCACGTGATCTCTACCTACTTAAGTTCAAAATGGACTGTTTATATTATAGGAGGATCTGCAGCATCCAGAGAGCTGCTTATCAGAGTAAGAAAAGAAAACCTTAATGCTTCTAGTAATCTCNTTGCCTTAAAGAAACCTCAAGAGGCAGGTGTGGTGGTGCTTGCTTGTAATCCCAGCACTTGGGAGTGTGGGGCCAAAAGGATTGCCTTGAGTTCAAGGCAGCCTAGGCTACATAATGAAGCCTTGTCTCAAAACCAGAACCGAACCCAAACTAAAAGAACACAAAGGGAAAAAAATCCTTAGGATAGGAGTTAAGAAATCTCACTTTGTGAGAAGTGAGAGACTTTAAAAATCTGTATTCAATTTACTTTTATTTAATTATGCTTTCAAAATCATATTAAATTATCCCTTATAATTTGTGGGTTCATGTGTTGTTCTGATTTAAACTTAGGTTGTGGTCACCCTGCCCTCTACCATGAGGGCTTTCCCACAGCCGTCTTTCATCTCCTGGGCTGGTTCCTTCCACCTGTGTTGCCTTTGAAGGATGACAGACTGAGGTGTGTGCAATCACACAAGAACAGAAACCTCACTTGTGCTTTCCATTTGCCCTGAGAATGTAGATATTGTTACTGACTTGCTTGTAGAAAAAAGATAGGTAGTTAAGAATGGAAAGAACCCATGTTTTGACATGTTCTTAAGTAGGAGTCCTGTTTCCCGGGCACTGTGGGGGCTGGACAGTTTGTCAGGGGTCAGGAGGTGGTGGCATACTGAGTGCCACTCCTGTCTGTTCTCCTCAGGTGCTGCACTGCTGCGTCTGTGGCTCAAGTACATACACACAGCAAAGTCACTACACCCTGACCTTGGCTGACTTGTCATCCACGGATTATGACCCCTTCCTACCTCTGGCAAACGTGAGGAACTCCGAGCCGGTCCAGTACCATTCATCAGCAGATCTGGGGAACCTGCTGACTGTGGAAGAGGGTGCGTATGTTTACAACTATACAATCTTATGGGCAGGAAGAGGTAAGATTGTAGTCTTGCCTATGCTTGTGTTTTGGGTTTGTTTTGAATCTACTTGTCCCAGTTTATAGGGTCCCTGATGGCAAACTACCCTCTCTGCTTCTTTCTCTTTTTGCCTGTTATTTTTCCTACTCTCTTTTTTTCTCATCTTAAATTATTCACATGGTTTTGTATTACTGAAAANCACTTGTCTCATACCCATGGAATGCAAAAACAAAACAAAACAAAACAGGCTCACTTTTCTATCCCCAAGAAGTTTTACATCTGGTGGGGGAGATAGGACGATAGTGGGCTGGTAGCATCCTCAGGACTTCCCATAGGGAAGAATTAAGCTAGACATAGGAGGGAGGGCAGGCTTTGAAGGAGCTTATAGAGTATTCCAGAGTGGAAGCCCCTCATGAAGAGAGCTGGGAGCTTACTTGCCCCCACTTGGGATGTGTTCCTGTGGCAGACAAGTCTGTGGAGATTGTTAGGACTTGGCTCCTGTATTTCCTCCTCAGCCACTGCTCCAAATGAAAAGCACCCAATCTAAGCCTTGGAATATGAGTCTGAAAGTGAGTGGGTCACTGTAAGTGTGGCAAATTTTCATGAAACTAAACACATATAAATGTGTAAAACTGGTACATACCAATTTATTAATGGGTTTTATTAATGTCCATTTCCTGGTTGTAGTATTGTGCTATATATGTAAGATGTTACCCCTGAGATGAAGGATTTTTAAGCTCTCTTTTATTTCATACTACTGTGTATGAATCTTCAACTGACTCAATTAACAGCTTGAAAATGTGGGTACATAGTAGTACACCATCACCCCAGGAAATTGCATGAAGCCTTTAAGTTTGAAAGCTAGGCCCAAGAATGGAACATCATGGCAAAGCATCCTTAAGGGACAAGCAGTGAGAGGCTAACACCAAGTAAGTAAAGTCAGGGACGTGGAAAGGGACCAACATAGAGTCATTAGAGGTAATTCTAAGACATCAAGGTCAGAGAGTGAGTGGTACAGAAGCAGTTACAGTACCGGGTGCTTTAAGAAGACCAGGGAAGGAAGGAGAGAGCAGAAAAAGGGCTGTTTTGCAAAGAAGTGTTTAGACATGGACTTTACCAGAATACTTAGTCCAGAGTGGCTTACATAACTAGATAGCATGAGTTGGTGACCATTCAAACCTGAGACAGACCCCTCTCGTGGGCAGGCTGTGATCAGGTGAGAGTGCAGAGTGTATGGTGCACCCTAAGATAGGTTCACCCCTGTGTTATTGACTAAGGCCATTACTTATTCTTGATATAATTACTACTTTTGAATAAAGTTTCAGGCAAGAGACACAGTCAAGCCATCTGTGAGCACATGTGCTCAGATTGATCATTGTTAATAACTACTTAAAATAGAAGGAAGNGGAAAGGCTTCAGGACATGAGAGGTAAAGCTTTGTATTTCCTCTAGGAATTTAGAGACAAGAAGATACTTGGATTCTTTTCCTTTTTAATAGTTTGTGGAAGCCCTGAGCTGGTTTTTGTCACTAGTTGAATCCAGATCATCTCCAGTTCTCAGGGAACATACAGAAAGTAGACTTAGCTGAAACATGGCAGGAGGAGAGGTCCATGTTTCACAAATGCTCCTTTTCCTGACTTCAGTACCAGATCCATTTGGGGTTTTATTAGATGTGTCGTCATGTCAGAGTTTCATATGACTCCAAGTCATTCTCCCATTGTAGAATTCAAGTATTCACAAAATACCAATCAAAAGCACAGCCTCTGTGAGCAAAAGTAGAAGGACATTGGTTTTCCAGCTGCTATTTTCTTCCTTGGCCCTTTGTCATCTTGTACCTTTATTGTTANTTTTATGCCTGTCCTGCTGTCATGACAACGGCGTGTTTCACATTATGAACTGTGAACTCCCGGCTGGTTTCATGTGGGTCTCTGGGGCAATAACATCTCTTAGCTAGAACATTAAATTTCTTAGTTGTGTAGAAATCTTATGTATTTTTCCTAGGCTGTGGGAAAAAGTTTAATTTTAGGAAGAGATGTAAATGACCACTTGTGTGACATTTTATTGGGTATAGATTTCATGTACATTGAAAAATTTGGTAAGAAATCCAAGAAAATTCAAGGTCATCTTATTCTCCACACTCATTGCTCAGAANTTCTCAAATTTCAGAGATTTGTTTCTTTTTAGGGTTTTTATACAGCACGAAACAATATATTATATGTAAGCTGGTTGGGTAATGTCTAAAGCTAAAGGTATTATATGTTTATATATAGTTGTATATTTATATATTATAAAGTTATATATTTACAGTGATTTATGTGCTAATATTTGATTGTTCACATTGTGATTTTAAAAGCCAGTTNCTTCCTAATACTCAGCTCAAATAATAAATCTTAAATAGTTAGACTTTTTCCCATGAAATTTTAAAAGTTACATTTTCACTTGTTATCAAATTGATGCATCAAGTTTTATAAATTTGGCAGACTGAAATTTCCTCAACTACTCTCAGCCTGAAGTACTCATTTCAATTTCTAGTTATAGCTTTAGTGGATCTGCCTCCTTCCATTTNACCTCATTCTGTAAAGCCCTGCTACTTAGGCTGTGGTCAAAGTTTTTGTATACATTTAAGTTAAAATTTTATAAATCAGTTGCTCTTTGATACTAAATCATCAAGGACAAATTTAGTTAATTCTTCTAAATGCCTCCATGATTTATTAATATGACAAATTTTCTTAAATATTTTAAGTGCCCTAATAACAAAACATAAATTGTTGCAATGATTATTTAAAAAAATTGCTTCCAATCTTAAAATGTGGCCCTGAGGTTTATTAATGTCCTTATTAGGTCTACTTTCACCCAACAGAGGGGTGCCACAGTCACCTCCCTGGCCAACTTTCTGGCCCCAACTGCCCCTCCAACCTGGTTTTTACCCTCATCTGAGACCCCAAACCTTTATCTGTCTAGCATGGGGATGCTTCTCTTTGGCTTATTCCTTTATCTGCAGACTGTTTAAAGTCCCTTTCAGAGTGACAGCTTCATGTAAGTTGGTTCTTCAGCAGTCTGTTTCAACTATCTTCTAAAATTCATATAGAATTAGTGTCAAAATGAAAAAACAGTCTTACAGTTAAAAATCAAACATTTCAGCTGGATGTAATGTTTAATCATCTTTAATCCTGGCAGAGGCAAGTGGATCTCTATGAGTTCCAGGCCAACCTGGTCTGAATAATGAGTTCCAGGCCAGCCAGTGCTACACAGTGACACCCTGTCTCCCAAAACAAAACAAAAATCAAATATTGAAACTATTGACAGAAATCCCGTGGTGGTCCCACTGTCTCCTCACATTTTCTTCNTGCTGTTCACAGAGAAGAAGAGAAGAAGTGTNGAATTGATCCCCCTCACTGCACGAATGGTGATGGCCCACCTGGTGAACCACCTAGGCCACTACCCACTGAGTGGGGGCCCTGCTGTGCTGCACAGCCTGGTCAGTGAGAACCATGACAATGCCCACGTGGAAGGTACTGAGCTGTCCTCGGAGGTGTTCAGGAGCCCAAACCTGCAGCTCTTCGTATTTAATGATAGCACCCTCATCTCCTACCTTCAGACACCTGCAGAAGGACCAGATGGAGGGACTTCAGGGGCTTCCCTCTCAGATGTGAGAGTCATTGTGAGGGATATCTCAGGGAAGTACTCTTGGGATGGCAAGGTTTTATATGGACCTTTGGAAGGCCACTTGGCACCCAGTGGAAGGAACCCCTCATTTCAGATTTCTGGCTGGCATCAACACACGTTCAGACCTCAGAAAGATTTGTCTCACAGTGAGGAGGGAGATGATGCACTTGACAAATTACTTGAAAACATTGGCCGTTCAAGCCCTGAATGTCTTTTACCATCACAACTAAATCTAAATGAGCCTTCCCCACCCCCATGTGGGATGAACTGTGACCAAGAGAAGGAAATCATTGAGGTCATCCTGCGCCAGAACATACAGGAAAATGAGTACATTCAGAGGTGTAACTCTAATTCTGCAGTGAAGGTCACCAGCCAAGGGCAGCCTTCACCAGTGGAGCCCCGAGGACCCTTTTATTTCTGCAGGTTGTTGCTTGATGACCTGGGAATGAATTCCTGGGACAGAAGGTAACAGTGCTCTGAATGTTTTATCATTATTTCTATATGAGGATTCTTCTTTTTATCAATTTGAGGTTAAGGAATAAGAAATAGAGGTTTTTCTGAGTTTCAATATTTACAGATTATTTTTAGCTACTGGATTAAAGCTAGAAATAAAACTGAATGTGCTATACTTATATTCAGATTGAATTCCAAATACCTGTCAGTCATTTGAAAGCACATGAAGCATTGTTTTCCTTCTTGTGTCCCTGACCATTACTATTTCTATTTTCATACAAGATGCAAATGGACTGCAAAGGTGAGTAAACCACTGTCTAGCCACAGGATTGTGAGGAATGTGAACTTGGTTCACCTCAGACAAAGGACAGAGTGGCCCAGGAGGCCAAGAGGAGCAATTTGATCCAGTGGGCAGTGTGGGCAGTACTGGAAACCTCAGAGAAGACGGTGGGTTTGAGCTGTACCTGATAGTGGAGTGGAGCTTTGGAGACAGGGTGGGAAAGAGATTCTTAGAGCTAACATTGAAAACAGACATAAGCACACACACACAAGGGACATACTGTTGACTGAAGAGCTTTCCAGTGTCACTAGAAGGCAATGGNATATAGTGAGATTATTATGTCTCTGCATACTCAGGGGTATTGAGGCTCATTTTGAAGACTTCTGAATTAGTTATTTTTCTTTTGCTATGATAAAACACTATGAGTAAGGCAACTTATGGAAGAAAGAGTTTATTTTGGACATATGGTTCCAGATGTTTAGATGCCATAATGGCAGGAACAGCAGGT
>LZPO01088127.1:4759-22950 GCA_001675575.1 Neotoma lepida | reverse complement strand
AGGAAGAATTTTCATTTGTTGAAGAAAAATTCGAAATTATTGAGAGAGCTAAAGAATCTGGACTCGCGGCAGTGGTATGTGAAAGTATACTAGAATATCTTTCCCTGTCTATCTTTGTGAGCTCATGGTATCAAATACAGTTTCAGGAAAGAAGATACCTACAAGAGACACCAGAGTATTTCTGTAGTCCAGAATCTGCTGATATTGACCTTGACTGAACAGTTGGTGTTTTGTTTTGTTTGTTTTGTTTTTGAGACAGTTAACTCTTTTAAATTGCCCAGGCTGGCCTACAACATATTCTGTAGCCAGGTAGGCCTTGAGCAAGTAATCCTCCTGCCTCAGCTTCCAAGTANCTGGGATCGTAGACTTTCCTTAATTTAAAAACAAAAACAAAACAAAACCTCCCATATCTTGTTCTCTTTTAACTTCACGGTCTCTTTTTCATTAATTGTTGCTTGTGTGTGTGTGTGTGTGTGTGTGTGTGTGTGTGTGTGCTTAGATCAAGTTCATCTCACTATATTTTATTCACTGCATTTTTCTTTCCTGTATATGTATTTGTGTATACATACGTACATGCATGCAACCTACTGAGTCTATTTAGTGTTATTTATATGTATTTGTGTTTAAGGGTGACCACTTTGGAGTGATTTCTAGAGTGGTTGAGCTGTATATTCCCATCAGCAATGAATAAAGCACTCCCAACCCCGACATTCAACCCTGTATTTTCTTGATGATAGCCATCTGACCAAGACGAGGTAGAATCTTAAGGCAGTTTTAATTGACATTTCTGTGGTGGACACTTTTAAATTATTTAGAGGCCATTTATATTTTTTTCTTTTAAGAACTATCTTGCTCATTAAACTACTTGTTGATTTGGGGTTTGATGTTTAATTTAGTAGTTCTTTATATATCCTATATATTAGGCCCTGTAAAGTTTTTCTTGTTTTTTCTCATTCTGTAGCTCTCTCTTCAGAATGGTGATTTTTTTCCCCCTTGTGCAAAAGCCTTTTGATTTTGTATGATCCCATTTGATAGTTCTGGAATTATTTCCTCTGCTATTAGAAAATCCCTGTCTCTTCTTTCGTCTTGAACTGTTTTCCCTGATTTTCTCTGGCAGCTTCAATCTAAAATGTAGTCTTTAGTCCATCTTGAATTGATTTTTATATAGGATGAGAGATGGGGATCTAATTTCATTCCTCTACACGTTATATAGGATGGATTTTTCCCTTGTGTGTGTTTGGCACCATTGTCAGAATTAAATGATTGCAACTAAATGGGTTTATTTTGGTTTCTCATCCATTGGCCTGCATGTTTTTGTGTTGGTGCCATGCTGTTTTCTAAACAAGCATTTTCACTATCATTTGGGTTCAGGTGGATTTCTTGTGGTTTTATTGTTTATTCTTAAGTAAATGTTTGGCTCATGTCATTATTATTTATATATCAGGTTTATAACTGTGATGTTTTGTTGGTGGTTTGAATTCTTGAACCTAGGTATGACAATAACAACTAGTAAACTCCACCCAGAATTGAAAAAGCACACACACACACACACACACACACACACTTACCTTTAAGAAGACTTAATGAATAAATATCTTTGTCACAACACAAATGATGTAATCTAGGGTCTTGATTGGGTTCANTTTCTCTGCTAGTTAAAGAATTAAAAAGCAGGAAAAATCTGAAACGGAACAGGTGGCAGCAGAGAAATCTCAAGCACCGCAGACAGAATCAGTAGTTGAAGAAAGGCGTTCATTGGGGGTGAGGAAACCTGCACATGGCAGACATACAGAGAAAAAGATCCTCTGCAAAGCAGAGGGTGTACTTGGAAGCTGAAAATCCAGTATCTTCTTGAGGTTTTGGGGTTTTAAAGCTTCTAAGAGTTTTCTTCCCTACCTTAGGGCTGGTCAATTTGAAGACAGATAGAATGGTTCATTGGTCTACAACTGTTGTGTGTCATGTCCTGATCCAGCCCTGAACTTGTTGAGCCAATCCAACAGTAGTGAGAGGCAGCTGCCAGGCTCTTGTCTCAATTCAGGAGGCTGAGGAAGAAGCTGACCATCTTGGAAATTCACTACCTTTATTACTGTGCTTCTCTCTTTGCCTACCAACAAGTCTGTCTCCCTCCTGGTCTCACCAAGTACTTTGCAGATAAAATCGTATTAAGCTTGCTTATAGCTATATGTCCTTTCACTCCTTCAGAAGCATTTAGTATTAAGATACATTAATTTATATGGACCATTATATAGGAATCAAAAGGCTATCGTGTTTTTTTTTTCTCTTCTACCTTCCCATGTATCTTTCTCATCATTCATGGTTTCTTAGAGCCACACACAGGTTGAAGCATATACTTGTTTTGTGTGTTTTCTGAGTGTTGGGAATGTGCCAGGGTGGCTGTAGTGAGCCTGACTCCACCTGCAGAAGGTGATGTGAGAACCTTTCCTCCTGGCAACTCTACTGCTTTGCAGANTGGTAAGCATTTTAGTGTTGAGAAATAAAATTAAAAGAAAAGAAAATATACAAGTTTAAATGATTAATTTGTGGTTGTAATTGAAGAGGAAACCCATCCTTGGGACAGATCCTGCGACTCCATTGGTATTTTAAATGGCTTCATTTCTTGATTCAAGTAAAGCTTAATTTAATTTCAAAAATGTTTAAAAAGTGCTTTCCACCCTNCCATTTCTGTGTTCAGTCTTTTTCTCCTTGCTCTCTCTAGGACAGAGACTGGGCCCTCTGGAAATTACATGAGGGATTTCTGCAGGGCTCGGGCACTCGTTTCACTCACTCTTGTCCTTCGATGCTAAACAAACAATCATTTGGACCTCAAGCCCAGCTTTTCCAGCATATGCTGAATTATCCCTGCTTCTCCAGTGTTAAGTGAATGCACTGGTATCTTGTAATTGTAGCCAATTTGTTGAATGTTAATGCACTTTAGTTGCATGAGGTGCAATTGAATTAGCTCCCTGGGGTGCTGTTGCAGTAAAATATGGCTTTGGGTAGCTGATTGGCAATCTTCTGCCCTTTGATTAACCTTCACTTAAAGCCCCAACTCTTGGACTTACATCGTCTTGGCCTCTAAATGCACATCAATTTATTTCATGGCAAAGGGTATTTTTCGAGACTGCCTTTTGAAAAACCTGAACTAAGTCTGATGGCTCTTTACCTGTAAGAAATAAAGCCTGTGCCATAGATTGGTCTGATACCAAGCAAGAACACATTTTGTCCCCCAACTTTCAGGACTCTCCATTTATTCCCACTATCAATTTATATCTGTGTTGTGGGGGAACAGTGCCTTCTTCACGTGTTTTGAGAAAAAATAGTCTTGCAGCTAGGGTCTTTAAACTGTGTATGATGATGACATACAAATCACTGTGGGCTTTCCTGCCACTGTGTGGTGAAGGAAATACTAAGGTCATGTTTTCCTTTGTTTGGTTTTTAAAACCTGACAGCACAAGAAAATGGAACTTTTCTGGTCTGTGCCTAATAAGAAAGAAAAAGATGCATTCAAATGAGGAAGGCTGCGTTGTTGATTTTATGTATGTATGTTCCTGAATTACCTGCTCCTTCATGCACTGGTTGTGCAGCTTGTAGATATGAAGTGCTGTTGATGTTGTAATTACCATTTCAAAAGCCTGGCGCTAATAAGGCCAGGCACAGTGTCTGCATCTTAGCAGGCTCTCTGCAGTGCTAATATTTTGGAGGATGTGAAATTTGATGAATGTTTACAACTAAAGGTCACCTTTCCTCACACCCACATCAGTCAGTCCTTCATTTGAGCTTAGCCCTCTGTGCTCCTACACTAAGTAAATGAGGACTCAAGGACCCAGGATGGAAAAATCTTGGGCTTTAAGGATAAAACACTGATGTATTTCAGATAAACCTGAGGTTGTTTTTTTTTTATGTCAAGTCTATAGAACACAGAAAAATTGAATGCTAAGGACTTTTAAGTATGTAGAGAGAGTTTCAAAAAGAAATCAAATAACTATACTTTTTTTTCTTTTGTTGAAATAACCTTTTAGGTAAAGGTTAGGATGTCTGCTACCATCATCTAAGCTGCCAAATTATTACAGCTCCTGTGATTAGCCAGTCATGTTGTAGGGGACCCTTCTTGTTGTTCCTTGCCTGTTTCTTGGGGCAGTTAATGGTATGGCAATTTCTGGACTCGCCTAAGGTCTTGACTACAGGATTGCACAGTCTCTATAAGGTCTATCACTACAAAAAAAAAAATAATCCACCCTCTTTATAGCACCTCTTTCCATTTTCTAAAGTGATACAGCTATGTTGTTTGTTTACATGTTCAAATTGAGAGTTCTTTTTCTTCTCTTTCTGTATTTTGTGATTCTTCTTCACATATACTTATTTCATGAGAATGATGGGGGGATGAGCAGCTAGCTAATGAATAGGAGAAAATGCTCCTCCTCCTGTGATTTATGAACCTTTTTAGTTGGGCTTCAGTTAGCCTTGTTTAATAAGTAGAAAAATAACCATGAAAAGGGAATATTTGAGAATTTGTTAAAATATGGAGTCCAGATCTACCAATTTGAATGTCTAATCATATTACAGTGTTGAGATATTAAACAATTAGACAATAGAAACATTTCCATATTGTTGAAGCACTTGATGCTTTTTCCTATGCAGTTTTCATGATGTAATGCGAATGCCCCGGAAGTGGAGATCTAATTCTTTTACCATTGAGGCTATGATAGAATAAAGCTCATGGGTAACGGTGCTGTCGAATGAGGGGTTCTTGATTAAGCTGCATCTGAACAACAGTTGAGCTTTTATGTCCAAACTGTCACCAAATTGCTTGATAGGGTTCCAGTTATTCTATTACTTAACTCCATTGTATCATTTGTAAAAGTGGCGATTACACATTCANATATACTGTCATGTATCTGGTCAGTTTAACACATCTAGCTGAGCCCATACTATGCACCAAATACTATACTGGATGTAGAAAAAAAAAAGATGGACAGATCTCCTTTCTTCAAAGTGAATATCATGTTTATATGATTTAACAGGAGACTGCGACAAATCTNTCACAGAGCAAGCAAATAAAGAGTTTATATATCCAAAAGAGTCTTCCCAGAACAACTGTCCACTATATTCAGTACCCCCAGAATAGTCAGAACACATCCTTTCACAAAGAAATACGTGTTTCCATTTCTCATAAAGTCTTAGCATGTCTCATCGCTCCAATCTTGAAACTACCCATATCCTTTCCTCAAAGTAGAGAAAATGAAATGTAGGTAGATACTAGTTAGAATACATGTCTACTTGAAATGCTTTAGAGCAGTGGTTCTCAACCTTCCTAATGCTGCAGCCCTTTAATACAGCTCCTCATGTTGTGCTGACCCCAACCATAGGATCATTTTGTTGCTACTTCATAACTGTAATTTTGCTACAGTTGTGAATAGGATGTAAATATGTGATATGCAGGATATCTGATGTGGGGCACCTGTGCAAGGGTCATTTGACCCCAAAGGGGTCACAACCCACAGGTTGAGAAGCATTGCCTTAGACGCTAATGTTCTTCACCAAGCATAGGAAGAACCTGGTGGATGATGTGCTCTGATATCTGCTGTTTTAGTGTCTCCAGTGTCTGAGGTGTGGTCTCCTGCTTCATTAACCTTCGTCTCCTTTCAACCACCTCTGCAAAGCAGATGATATAGTAATAACACCGGTCTTATTAGGGAGCTTCCAGAATGCAAATAAGGTCATGCATCAACCACTTTAGAATAGTGACTGACCCCTAGTGAGTGCCATTAGGAGCCATGCTGGCAATAACAGTAAAATAAAACTTTATGTGTATATATCAATTCTAACTCCTTTAAATTTAAACATTTACAGCCGTGAGACACACAAGATAGCAGTGTTTTACATTGCTGAAGGGCAAGAAGACAAGTGTTCCATCTTGGCCAATGAAAGAGGAAGCCAAGCATATGAAGACTTTGTTGCTGGTCTTGGATGGGAGGTAGTTAACCTCATTCATTATGTGGCTGCTGACTATCGGTATTTAAAGCAGACATGAGTTGTGTGTGTTCTTAGGTATATTTTTACATTCAGATGTAGCATGTATAGAGTTCTTGAACAATATATTGACCTTAAAATCTGTTTGCTTCTTTTCAATATTCTATCTGTGAACTTTTGCTTCTCCTTAATATCTTTTCATTTGCTATGCATCAGAACTGGATGGGCTCAGCTAGCCATGGGTGGCAGTTTGTGGGAATTTGAGAAAAAAAAGCAACGAAAAAAAGTATATCCCTAGATCTGAAAAAAAGCAAAAGTAGTCCAAATAGAAATCAAAGTAGATAAAATACTGTTTTTTTTCTTCCGCTTACTTTTGATTTNTCAGTTGGCTGAGTTTATCTGTGTTAGGAAAGCTTTGGCTGCATAAGAGCAACTTTTCTTCAAGAGTCCAGTCTTGACAAGGGCCTCCTTGCAGATGGCATCAGGACAGAGTACATGAAGATCAAGTCCATGCTCTTTCCAGAAAGTTTGAGAGCTATTGCACTTGCAGTGAACCACTGTTGTTAATAAAGTTAGAATACATTTGTTACTTAACTTATGTATCGTTTTTTGAACCATGCCTTCTCAGCCAAGGTCAAAGAAACAGCTAGAAGAGGGTTGGGAGTATACTTCAGCAGTAGAGCACTTGCCTAGCATACTCAAGGCCCTGAGTTCCATCCCTAGAATCACAGAAAAAGAAAACAGAAGTGTGACTAGAACATTAATTCAGGTTGAATGTTGGTCATTTTTGGAACAGAGAAGTTTTCTATTTCATGTTTGTTAAAATGGACATTTTATTGAAAAAAGTAATAGTTTATGGCAATTTAAAAGTTTAGATCTAATCACTAAGAAGGAAACATCTGTAGACTGATGGCTGTAGTGTGAACTCAAGCAACCTTTTGAAAGGCGCATGCTGGGGATCAAAGCCAGATCCTTGCACATGCCACGCATGNACTATATTGCTGGGGCAGACAGTCCTTAAATTTTGATAGTGGTTTTCATGTAGTAGGGTTTCANACCAGTTTCATTTTTGATGTTCTTCATTTCTTTCTTTAAAATTTTAATTTTGAATAACTTATGTTTATTTGTAATCAGAAAGAAATATATTAAAATGAGAACAGTTCATGTTTTCAACTCATATTCCTGCCTAATAAATAGAACAGCTCACACTTGACCCTCACCTTTTGCTGTGACCTTCATCAGGTGGATCTCTCAACCCACTGTGGGTTCATGGGTGGTCTTCAGCGCAATGGCAGCACGGGACAGACGGCCCCTTACTATGCTACCTCGACTGTGGAAGTCATTTTCCACGTTTCCACTCGAATGCCGTCAGATTCAGATGATTCACTCACCAAAAAGGTAAGGCGGCTCCTCGGGGACAGCACCTCNCTGCACTAATGTGCAAGTGAGGCTCTCTGGGTCTGGACAGTGACCAAGCCCTGGCACAGCCCAGGGCTGCTTTCCCCAGGCCTCAAAGCCAATGTCGCTCTTCCTCCAGCTACAGTTGTGTTGAATCTAAAATACCAACTTAGCACCATGTGAAGTCCTGAGGTTGAGGACTAGCAAGAAGAAGGGCCTGCAGTGTGGCTACTTTTGGATCTTTTTCATGTTAGTTACCTGAGAGAAAATGTTTTTACCTCACAGATTGTAAAGGCCACAACACATAATGGCCGTNATGACAAAAACACTGATAAAGCTCTAGGAAAGCATCCTCCCCACAGCCTAAGGTTGCTAGGGTGAGCCGCTAGCTTTGGCAGAGTCACCTGCAGATGTCCCACCTTGGCTGCTTCCCCTTTGATGTCCCTCACTTTCCACCCTCTGGGTAGTTTCCTCTGAAGTTCAAAGGATACCTTATGCTCCCAGAGGAACTCCACCAAGGAGACAGGACCTTGAACTCCCTAGCCTGCAGAATGTTTACTTGAGGGCCCTGTTTTGGGATGAGGAACACATTAATGGGAGAAAAAGGTAGTCTGGTAAGAAAACCACTCCTGTAAGCTTCTAGATGAGAGGAGCATCCTAGAACAATGGTGGCTTGTGCTGCCTCTGTTGGGCCAGTAAGTGACAGAGCCTATATTCCCACTTCACATCCACTCTCCTCTAGCAGCGCAGATGTAAGGAACTGAGGGCAGTAACTCAAGTGCTGGCTAAGGCTGCACATTGGGAGTGTGGTAATATGGTTGGAGCTAGGGCCAGATAGCTCTACCTCAAGTGTGTGTCTAACTATTTTACCAGCTTGTACCTCAGTTTTCTGTGTATTAAATAAGATTAAAGATGAGGTCCATGGCACAGTACTGTTGAGTCAAGTAAGTGAGACAGTGCCTGAAAAATTGCTCAGCATGATACCTGGTAGGAACTCTCTGGCCATCACCCTTGTCATCGTCCCTTGGTGTAATTGATTCTTTTTCCCTGTNTCATTAGCCAGATGATTGCTACTAGCTCATGGACCCTACTGTATCTGCTTCATTTCTTTTGTCTCTGGTTTTGCCTTTTCCCCACTGTACCACAGACGTCTGGACTGCATAGACGATAAACAACAGTGCATGTGAGACGTGGTCAGAACTCAGGTCACACAGTGTCCATAGCGATCAAGTGTCTCAGATGCACAAAGCACAATCTGCATTCAGAAACTCAGCAGCCTTTCACCCGCATAGCCCTGCATGCTGCTCTGGCCTCCCTGGCCTGGGAACCTCACAGCTAGTGGGACTGTTAGCCATGTGCTGCTTCCCACAGGTGTGAAGGAGCTGCCTGTCCATCTTGGGTTCTGATGACTGCAGTCAGTGTTCATAGAAAGGAGGACCTTGCTATCTGGTAGCTCACTGATGTCACAGAATTTGGGGTCACTTACCAGGGCTATACTCACATGTTTTTTTAAATTTGGAGTACCTTGTAAAGTCTTCATACTCTGCATATTGTCACCAAATTCTATGATTTTTTTTTTGTGACTGACAATTACGCGTTAAAGATAAATTTGCATATAAACTGTTTTGAAGTATTTCTCAAGTATAGAGGCTGTTTAAATTTTGTTTTTATACTGTTTTCTTGACATAATGCTACTATAAATAATGTTCCGAGGCTTGGTCTGGATGGGAGATTCCCCACTGTAATAATCAAAAAGCAGCCGAAACCTTTTGCAACTCTAAGATTTAGCATCATTAACTATAAACTCTCTTTACCGGGATGTCTCATGGTTAGGCAGAAAAATCAGTCACATAAGGGCAGCCCCTGGTTCCTTGACTTCCTCTAACTAAATTGTCCCTAACAGCTTAAAAATGAGCTGCAAAATTCTAAAGTGATTCATGCTCTGTTCTGCCCTTGTCATGGGGGGACTTTTCAATTCTGCAATCCTATNGCAACCCCATACTGAACTCTTGATCCTTCACTGCAGAAATTTGTTAGCTCTAGCTAGATTAGATTTTTCACAGCTAATCTAACTGCTGTAGGGGTTTGCAGAGTGGGGACAGAGCTGTGCTATTGGATTTGTCCAATTCATTTGACTCCAGGACTATAATTGCACTTATGTCTTACAAGGCTTTTATAGCCTCAGGCTGGCCAGCCACATGAAAAACAAATTGGCAGTGATACAGTGCGAGTGAAAGGGATGAAAGGCCCACATTATCAGTCTCTAAGCAGCTCTGTTCTGGCAGGAAGTTTCTTGGTTAATTTACAAATAAAACTTAGATTTTAGGATGGGCACACTGTCAGCTGAACAATGGGGATGTCAGGCCTGACTGTTACTTAGTAAAAGTAGCAGCCGGGCCCACTGAGGAGCCCGGATTCTTCAATCAAACAGACGACTCCTTCTGGAGCCAGCTGGCGATGTAATGCAATTAGTCAGGAAAGGAGGTCAGCCTATTAGGTGTGTACCATGACCGGTGTCACCAGTGGCGTGCAGGCGTGCAGCCTGGCAGCAGCAGGCAGAGCAGCTCGGGCAGAGGAGCTTTAGAACTCTGTCAGGACCAAGGATGGCAGGACATGGGATTGATTTCTTGAGGTTCAGGAGCCTGTTTGTTCTGGCATGGTAAGCCTTGAGGCCTTCTGGAGTCTACTGCATAGTGGAAGCAGAAGCCCACATGGCTACCGCTCCCATTGTAGCTCCTGTCTCCTCCTGAAGACACTGCCTCCTGTCAAGTTGACTTGTCCCTATGCAAACTTAAGGGCCTCTAGAAATCAGAGTTCTGTAAAACTCACAAAGTGACATTGAAGTTGAATTCCCCTTTGAATTGAGTTTCACTTTAGGTTTCTAGACTGTTCTGTTATGTTCTGATATGGATTGCTATGTTATGCTCTGATGTGTGTCATTTGTCCACACCAGTTTTATTTATTTTCTATACTTGGGTTCTTATCATAGGCGTGAGAGGGTGTAATTTTTGTACTTTGTTCCAGATGTGTCAGTCAATTGGTCCCATGGCCTTAGCTCTTGGTTTCTGATTTAGTTAATTAAACTGTGACATGTCCAGAAGTCTGAGGTGCATGACACTGAAAGCAGCTCTGAGATGGTGAATATTACAAAAATAGCTCTTCCTTAATTGCAGAATTGCCACACTGGGAGGAAGGGTCAATTAGTGTGGCACTGCTCTCCTATGCTAGAGTTTTCTCAGAATACTGCTGCAAATAAAATTAAGAGGGGTTTACTTGGGTTATATAATTGAATAACACAATTTAGAAAGGGGCAGAGTAACTGCAAAATTTCAGTAATCACTGTATCATTCAGAGCGAGTGCTATACTCTGCCCTTGTGGATGAAAAGGAGAGACTTGTAGGTATTAGGTATAGCATTGGGTGGTAGCAGCAAGGCTGATATTTGGTAAGAGGGCTGTCTCCATTCAGTTGCTTCTGCCAACATTCTAACAAAGAGTAAAAAAAGAAAGTAAAAAAAGAAAGCCAGCTCTCTTTGTAGGATAAGGGCTGTAAGCTGAACTCCAGAATAACCTATTTCTTACTGTTAGCTCCTATTGCTCCAAATCCCTCCCAAAGTTTCAATTAGATCTAGTCTACATTTGCCATGGAAACCTGTCCATCTTGTCTTGCTGGCAACCCTAGCTCTCGTGCTGTCACTACAAAAGGACTAAGTGACAAAACAGTGTCACAAGGTCTTTGGAAGCTCTGGTAGAAATGGGAAACACAGAGAGGCAGAAATCTCCTATAAGAATGGCTGGAATGTAACTCAGAGTTGAAGTGTAGAGCACTGCATACATAAGGCTCTGGATTCAATCCCCAGGATTGCAAAAAGAACAAAAAAAAAATGGACTAGAGGAACACCTTCAGCTGTGAGAATTTGGAGTTTAAAAGAACAACAAAACCTTTGTGTTAGAGCTGGGTTGGCTATGCTGCGGTTTTTCCTTTTCTGCCTGCCACCCTGTGAGCCTTTAATACTTGTGTTGGGGTAATGATGAAGTGAGGAGAAGAAGAAACAAATGCACCCGGTTATGTTTGCATTTACAAGTTATTGACTCTGTTAAGTTGTTCTGGATCAATGTGACTTGTGCTGGGCCTCTGAAGTTGCACCTTTCTGGAGCCACTATTCAGAGGTGAATCCCATACCTTACTCCATATAGGCACAAATGTACAAGTGCAGGTCTCTTTGTAAATAATTGATGTATACAGTCACTTCCAAAAGTATACGAGTGAAAAATAAGCAGGCACTGCAACAAGCAGCTGCCTTTGTGACTAGATGACTAGAAAAGAGGCTGTGCTGGGGTTACCTCGGGTTTTTCCCTCTATCATCAAATGGTCTCTAAAGAAAATGGTATTTATGCTAACTTGTTTCAAATATGCACTATTCCAGAGTATGCTTTTTTTTCTATTTTTTAAGATAAAACTAGAACATAAGCTCTGCCATAACATCTCAGTTTTATGAAGATGCTTTTAAGTTGGTCACTTGTAAGGTTCATCTGTTACATGAGCTTTTGTTCCTGACGCTGGATGATACTCCCTAATCTGAGGCAGAAACCTTATTCCCCCAAGGCTTCTAAGCTCCTGGCTCTGCCAGTCTTTACAGCTTCAGAACTTCAGTTTGGGCCAATGTTTCCACCACTGTGGTCTGTTTTCCTTTTAGTTCTTCTTCTAGGCTTTCTCAAATGATTTCTTTGCAGCTTTCTCCAGATTAGGTTGGTGAGATCACCACATAGGTAGTTGATCAGTGATGTTCTTGCATCTAGGAAAGGTTTGCTCTGAAAGAGCTTGTAAGAGTCCCTGGAGACCTTCCTAAGGCCTCTCAGAGACACCAAGAGTCTGTGGGGTTTTGGAGTTTATAGTCTTTTTATTTATAAAATGTCAAAATAAGTGAGCTAAACTACCTGAGCTATAACAGGAAAATAGCTTTTGATGTAAGCTGAGATCAGGACTGTCCAGCTTGCAGCCCCAGANAGCTGTGAGTGCAGCCCGACACAAACCGTAAATGTACTTATAACAGTATGAGATTTGTATGTATGTGTGACTTTATTTATTATAAGTCAATTGTATGGGTCTCAGTGTGAACACACTGTGTCATACATGAGTGTGCGTGTGTGTGTGTGTGTGTATGTGTGTGTATGTGTGTTTATGTGTGTGTGTTTTCTCATAGCCTGTGGGCCACAGGTTGAATGTCCCTTAAATATAATCTTGAATGGAGGCCACACTCTGGCCCTCTCTCCCATGCTGTTCTATGCACTCGGCAGACAGAGCTTTCCTAAGCAGGCACTTGTAAGATGAAGTAAAGATGGAGTTACACAAAGTCAGTGGGAAGGGTAAATGGCNTTTTATGTCAACACTTTGGAAACTTTTAAATGTTAGGTGCTAGTATTCCCACCAAATTCAAGTTTTAATTTAAATTAAATATATTTATCTTGTATTATTCTTTTTCTCAAAAATTAATCTCAAGACCAGTTTCTCACACATTTGTTGACAGTTATGTTGGAGTAGCTTGTGTTATCTTACATTGTTATTTCTTAATAACGCACTGGATTAAGAGGCTTAAAGTTTTAAAGTAATAAGGACTAAAAAAGTGAATGTCATTTAGTTGTTGAGAAACATTCTCAGCACTCCAGCATAGGACTGATGTAGAAGTAGAATTCTGTGTAAAAAGAGACCTTAAAGAGGTCCCCTCCATCCCACTGGAATGTGCCCTTGTGCTTCTGTGTGTGATCTTAGAACCAAATGTGCACCCTACTAGATGGGCTGGAGTTTCATGAAATTGCATGCTTTTGAATTCTCACATAAGGCATCAGTGTCNTAGCCTGATTTGGGACTGAAATACTTTTGGCCTCTGAGTTTTCTAATTCAATTTGTAAGCCACAGCCCCTCATAAACTGTTGTTATCACTTCAGTTAATAAAGAGCCAATTTGCTATTGCAGCTCCGTCACCTGGGGAATGATGAGGTCCACATCGTCTGGTCTGAACACTCCAGGGACTACCGCAGGGGTATTATCCCAACAGCCTTTGGAGACGTTTCCATCATTATTTACCCAATGAAGAATCATATGTTCTTTATCACGATAACAAAGAAACCTGAGGTATGCTTCCTCCATTGTTGCCCTGACTCCTACATTTCCCATTGAATTCACTGTCCTCAGAAAACAGATGAATGTCCTACAAATATCAGCATTGTGTGTGATATTTTGATTATTATGATTTTCAAAAGAACTCTAATCATGAGCACAAGATTCCATGTTTATTATTTAAAAATTATCTTAATGAAATGTATGGGATTTTGAATAATTTTAATGCTTTGAAATTTTAAGAACATCATAATTTTAACTGGGGCACATTATTAATAATAAGAGTTATGAAGTTCCATTTTCACATGGTTATTTGGGGNATAACCATGGTCTGGAATCTAGCCCTGTCTGATGCATGGGCACTGGTCACTAAGCCCTGACTGGTGAAGATTGAGGTCAATCCTGAAGGATTTTGGACATGTCCAGAAAGACATTGGAGCCCTGAAGCACAGCCCACATGATGAGTATTAGCAATCAAAGCACCTTACTACAGAATCAATTCAGCCATGTCAATTGGTATTGATCACAGGGCTGGCTGGAACAATCCAATGGTCTATGTCCTGTGTACTAATCGGCTGCAGTTTCAGTCCTTGTCATGCCTTTACTGGTATTTTAACACTGCTTTGTGTTGTGACTTCTTTTACTTTTAATTCATTAAGAAGAGTATTCTTAGGTTTAAAATTAAACATATTAAGCATATAAGCCACACTTTAAGGAAAAAATGACTTGTTTTCAGCTTGATATTAAATATGTTTATTTACATCCCAAAATCATTTTCCTGAAGNAGCTCATCATTATTCTAAAGACTTTTTTAAATTAAAAAAAAGTCATGAGATTCATTGTTTTAATTCAGATTTGTAACCTAAAGTTACATTGTGAGCATTATATGTGCTAATAAGTGAAAAAATGCTTCAGATAATGCCTGGCACGTAAAGACTGCTTCTGTGTTAGCCATTGTTATTGTTATGGTTGCTATCAGGATCTTTTTATATAGTTACTATAACAGAAATAAAATCAGTAGAGTTCTAAGTTTAACATGTATCAATTCTCCANTGTGTGGGCTTTATGGATGTAGGAAAGNCTCATAAAAGAGGGAGTTCTCTGTTCATAGAGAATGTCAGAATTCATATTAGATATTTGTGTTTCTCTGATTCAGACCCCTGTAGATACCAGGTTCTCAGTTCGCTGCTGTAGGAAAATGGCTCAGTGCTAACCTTTGCATTGCCCATGAAGAGAATTACTTATAAGAATTAAAGTGGTAATTTTAATCTTAGAGAAGCAATAGATTTAGTCCTTTTTAGCTTTCAAAAATTTTTCCTTTATATGTAATGTAGAACTAGTTTTATTAGTTCATTTTCAGGATGGTCCTCTAAAATGTCATAATGTCCTTAAAATGTCCCCTTTATTTTTAAAGTGAATGAAGAACATGAGAAGCATTTCATTTCACTCTGCTGGGTCAAAAAATGACATTTCCTAAAGTAGCATAAAATGCATAAAAAGTCATTAATANACTTTTTAAATTTTCCTACAAAATATGTGTAAGATAGACTTGGTCATCAATTTTGACAAGATGAATTAAGAAAATTGGCTTCTTAATATTTTAACTCAAAAAGCCTAAAGAGAAGAAGAGAATTTTAGGGCAACTGAAAACTTAATGTTATCCCTACATTTAAAGTACAAACCATTACAATGTAATAAAATTAATCCAGACATTTCCAGGGCAAGTGTAGCTGACCTTTTGTTCACCAACCACTGACCCCAGGGTGAATGCGAGAGGCTTTCGGAGGGAAAGTCTGTTTGTTTGGCTTCAGTCCCTGGTATTTAAATTGCATTCCCTAATCAAATGAAAAGGCTGTCCTCTCTATCAGGTTACAGAATCCATGGCAACATTTGGCCTTTTATATCCATAATGTTAGCCTTTTTGTTTGCATCTAAGTAGAGACACCTGGAGCAATGCTAACATTAACCGATTTAGCATTAATAGCTTCATTATATAAGAATTTCTGATCAGATAGCTGTTACTTTTGTTATATTGCTTCAGCTTNTATTGTTGTCATTTTTTATCTCCTTGCTTGGCAACCAGGCAATGATTTGCAAATTTTTTTTGTCTTGATTAATTAAGCAATATAATTATCAGTAACCGTGATGCAGTCTTTGCTCAACAAAGCTTCTGAGAGAAAACAATGGTAAGTCTGTTAGTATGAATGCATTCCACGCGTCCCAGATGCATGAGGATATTATGGACAATGAGGGGAAAGGCCGCCTGTGAGCGAGGACAAAGAGTGCCACGCAGACTCGACACACTGCACATACCGCCAGGGACATGCTGCGGGCTCCCTGGGACACAGACGCCTCGTTAGATTACAGCTAGTCAGCAGAGATTAATTCTCAGCCATTTGGCGCAATAATTTTCCCATTCCCCAGTCTTTTAACTAGTGCTCCTTACTACGGAACTGAAGGCTTTGTACTCAAAAGGTTTACTTAACCTTGGCTACTTTTAGGCATCTCCACCAAAATCATTATTTTTGCTTAGAGATTGTACTGACACAGCTGCTTGAGTTGATTAATATTCCTGTAGGAAGACAGAATAAGCATATGTTTCAGAAATTGTAAGTGGAGTCAGCAGCAATCTTTTAGCACCTGTATATGTCATATGAATACAGTGTGACTCTGGTCTAAATACATTTATTTTACTCATTTCTGGGCAGCCACACTTCTCTAAGAATAATTTTAATCCTTTTTAGGAGGGGGAAAAAACTCATCAGTACACAAAAGTCCTGCTCATTGGATAGAGTCATGCATATTCAAATTGTACTTTCATTCACTTGGCCTCATTAATAGCCTATGTAATAATGTGGGGCTATTTGTAATACAAGCTCACAGGCAGCATTACTTCCAAGTCCTTTGAAATTTAACATATTTCGCTTTTTCATTCCATACACCCCCTTTAAATATACAAATTATGTGCCTGACAGAATCCGCCCCTCTCAGTAATGCCCCACATTTGTAAAATGGTACATTGAAGAAGCATGAGTGTGCTCCTGTGCGTGCACAAAACCCTCATGGCTGAGAGGGTCTGCTCACTGTATGAACATTGCACTGTACCTCTGCCTTTTTCTTTAAAAAAAAAAAAAAGTGTGCTTTGCAGCATTATTTCATAGTTAAGTTGATTTCTAAATAAGTCCATCCCCATCTCCATAAATATTGACACAATAAAATTTTGATCATAGAAAAGAAATATGTAATTATCAGACTTAGTTTTTCAACTACTTTTCATCAGTCAGCCATTCAGGAAAGACTTGCACCTAAGACTATGAGTGACTTAAAGGGTCACTTGCCTTACCTTTGCCTTACCTTTTCCTGAGTTTCCCTGACTGCCCATGGAGTGCTGTTGAAGTGGTATCTGGCTCTCTTGTTGCTTCAGGGGTGTGTGGGGTAGAGTTGCATGTATGNATGCAGATGTATAGGAATGTGTCCTTCTTCTAGATGATTCCTAGCTCAGGGCCTTTGTTTGGAGCAAGCACCTACAAAATGCCAGCAGAAAAGACTGATGTGCCAGAAGTCACAAGAGCATTTTAGCACATAAGGTTAAGAGGAGTCCAGCTTGGGCATCTGTGTTTTTGCAAGGGAATGTTTTAAGCTTGCTGGAGTTGCCNCATTATACAGGGAGTATGTTTGCCTTTGTTTCGTGGTTTTGTAAATTTCTCTTGATTTCATATTATAATTTCTTAAATATTTATCTTAATCTTCCAGAGATTCAATCCATTTACTTTAAAATATTCTGGAGAATTCTCAAGGAAGTAAAATAACTTTGGAAAATACTAAGAATTATTTACTTAGAAAAGATCATTGAAAATACCAAAGACCCAGGTTTTATTAAACTAACTTATTAAATGGATTGCTGCAGTGTGTTCCGTTTAGGTCATGTATTATTAACATTGATTTTAGTAAAGGAGTGGCCATGAGGACTATGTGTAAAGGCAGCTGCTTGTAGATGTTGTTGTAAAATCAAACTTCTTTGCTGATACACTGACACTGCTAATTAGAGGAATTCCCTGTCTGATATGGATTTATATTATCCCTTTTGTCCAGTTTTTGGAAGACTGAGTCACCCACAAGCAGGTGCCGAAGAATAGAGANCATTTATTTTACAAAATCCAGACAGAAGAAAACCCACAGCAGCACCATTATTAACTTACCTCCTACCTCACAGGAATTTGCCTTTTGAGATCTCCTTTTCAACTGAATTTCCTTAAAAGTTGGTACCATTCTCCTGTTTCTTACTTAGTCCTTGACATATTTGTCTTCCCCTTGTGGGTTTATCTTCTCTCTTTTGCTGAATGTACACCAAACAGCAAACTGCAGCGCAGGCTTTGTGCCAGGAAGCAAGGCAGATCTCATTCACTNCTGAGCTGCCATAGAGAGAAGGGCCACTTTGACCCAGGAGACAGGACATCTCCAGGCCCCTCCTCATGCAGCTTCCTGAGGTCCTGCATGTGGGTGCACACCTGCTGGCTGTTTAGCCTGACAAGGCAAAAGGGGTGTTGGGAGTGTGCTGGCCTTCACTGTGAAAGGAAAGGAAATAGCCCACTGCCTGGGAGGTATATTTGCTAGAGTAAACTCGAAATTTGGTACTTTGTTTTTTGTTTTGTTTTGTTTTTCTTCTATGTTGTCCTTCTTTAGTATTGGATTATGAGGAAGAAGAAC
>LZPO01088126.1:19670-30057 GCA_001675575.1 Neotoma lepida | reverse complement strand
TCTGTCTATATGTCCCATATATACCTCCTTCCTGGCTAGGCTATTTAGCTTTTTATTAAATCAATCACTGTAGGAAGAATCCTAATTGGTCTTAATAAAAACCCAGAGCCAGATATCAGGGTAAATGCTAAAAGATCAGAGAGACAAAGGAACAAGCCACAGCCACCTCTCACCTGACCAACCCNTCAGCCCAAANGANTGAGTTCCTGCCTCCTCCAGCCTTATATTTCTTTCTCTGCCCAGCCATATCACTCCNTGTCTNAACTTTCCTAGTGCTGGAATTAAAGGCATGTGTGCCTCCCAAGTAATGGGAGCAAAGCATGAGGTCCCAAGTGCTGGGATTAAAGGTGTGTGCCACCACTGCCTGGCCTGTATGGCTAACTAGTGGCTGGCTTTGCCTTGTGATCTTCAGGCAAATTTTATTTGTTACAGCATCCACAAAATATCACCACATTTCCCCCTTTTTGTCTAAAATAAAAAAAGAAAGTTACAACTAATATAAGAAAAACTATATACAATAAATACAATAACTATATACAACATATACAGGCAATAATTACATCAATANTGTTTAGTCCATTAACATTTGACAAATTCAGAGAAAATACTCCATTATCTATTCTATTTTGGTGAGTCCAAAATGTTCTACCTAATGCACTTTNTATCCTAACTTGTATTACTAACCCAAAACTATCTTTCAATGTCCTCAAACTTATACCATTTACAGCTCTTTAATGAATGTGTTAACAAATAATCTATAACTATCTAGTCTTCAACTACATCAGAGACCTGAGAAGGAAAAAATATTTACTGAGTAAGCAAGAAGTGCAAGCAAGCAACTTCCAAAAATTGTGAGTTATGACAGAAACACCTGGCTGCCTGGATAGTCACACAAGATTCCTCTGCAATGTTGGGGCACCTGTCTTCAGTCTACAGGCCTAGCATATCTGATAGACTTTTCTGAGAAGCAGTCCTTTATTTTGTGTCCTGCTTGTCCATTTTAACAGCATACTGTCAGCAGTTGAGGGAAAAGAGCACTTACTTGCCCAGTGGCTAAATTTGCCACTAAGAAATTACACTCCATNTGAAGTTACTTCAGTGCCCATCATCTTCTCTGAAGTAGATTGGTGCTACCAGGAGAAGACATGTCTCATTGTCATTTAAAAAAAATTACGTATGTTATTAAAACATCTTAAATGTCATATTTTGTAGATCTCTGAAGTGTTTGAATATAGCCTGTCTATCTAGAATATATCTTTGAGTATCTATGAAAACATACTTAATATGACTACAAGTTTGGTTGTAATAGGTAACTAACTACTAACCTGCATTTCTTTATTATCCTAAATAGTTTGTAGTAATAACTTTCAAGGACTAGCATTACATTATTAAATGAGATGTATAGGTACAANACCTTGAACAAAATTAGAAATGTATGTATAATATATTTGAACAAAATTAATCTCAAATTTTATCAATATACAGGATTTGTATACAATATACAAAAATTCAATCAAATGTAAAATATGTAAAACTGGTAGTTGCTTTTTAAAAGTAGATTCAATCATCTGCCTTTTGATCTTATCATATCTATATTCCCCTTTTTTCTTTCATAGTAGATTCAATAATCTATCCTTTCATCCTATCATATCTATATCATTTTTTTAAAAGTAGATTCAATAATCTATCCTTTTCCCCTATCATTTTTGTATTCTCTTTTTTTTTTCAAACAAGAACACTGAATGTAATCTCTTTTATTTAGTTTTTTTCCTGAGCATGACCAATGCAACCTGTAACCAACCACACTAAACAATGACAAATATCCATAACCTATTGAATGACCAAAACTCACCCACCCCACCTCTTGGGAATATGGGCATCATGTCTTAAAGTTATTGCCTGCTGTTTAGGGGCAATAGCATCTTTAGGGGATCCTGAAAAGAATAATCTGGATTAATTGTCAAGTAGTTGTATCATTTGTTGTCCAGTCTCTGCATAATGGGAAAGTGAAGGGCTTGTCCCAAGTCCTTGCTAGAGTTGTCTGTGAGGCTGGATCATCTCATCTAGCCACTGCAAAATTGTCCTGTGCAGATTGTAGTCCATAGCCGATCTTTGGGTGATGTTTGTCAGCTTAGTGGCATTATCATAGTCCATGTAGAATCATCAATGTGGAGCCCATCATCCTTTTGAAGACTTCAAAGGTTGCTGTTAGGCATGCTCTTGGTTCATTGCAGAAAACTTAAACGTTTTAAATGTCATATGTGGCAGATCTCAAAGCAGTTTCTCGTGTATAGCTGCTCTATCATCCAGAGCAGTATGGTTTTTTACAGTAGGCATTAGGTCCTTTAATTGCTCGGGGAAGAAGTTTCCTCCACAATGACAGGAAAGGACTGAACCAAATTTGACATGGGGACCTGCAAGAGGCCCCCAAGGCATTTCCCAATGCTAACGGGTTACCTCTTCAAATTCCTTGTTGATCTATATTCGTTAGTTCAATGCCTGCCTTTGCCAAACCTTCTGCATAATTGAGAAGGAAGGGACATTCTGTTTGGGTTATTCTTAGAAAAAACATTGTTTCTAGGAATTCCCAGTTTATAGTCTCATTTTACATGACCTTGTATACAGCAAATGAAACATTTCACATTTCGATTTTTCTTCAAACATTGAGAGGACAGGAGAGGAAGGGACAGAGAGGAGCCAAATATGAGAACAGAATTGAAGCTGTGTAGAGAGATTTTGACTTAGAGCAATAAATGGACTAAAGAGTGCCATGTATGTAGATTCATTCAAGTATCCCTCAGAGAAATTAACTTGCCACTGGTAGGGTCTCTTCTGGAACTCTGGGAAAAGACTAGAGAGGGGATGGACCCCAATAGTCTNTGTTAACTCTCCTGTCCTGAGTCAGTACCCCTGACTCTGAGACAGGGAAAGGAGATCAAGGAACACCCAAAGTAGACATTGTGTGATTGAGAACAACTAACAGGCTACCTAACTCCAACTGAGACTACCATTGTTTATCTCTTGGTATAAAAGGTCTCTGCATAAAAGCAGATAAGCATCCAGTCATTTATCCCAGCTTGGAGTATGTAGTTCAGCCATAAATGCATGAGGCCTCANGTTCACTATGGAAGCAAGATTGTACAGGGTCCAAATATATATAACGGTGCCCACCCTCACAGCCAACAATTTCCTTCCAGTCACCTCAGAGTCAGTGCAGATTGTGGTGACTGCTCACTAGGCAGCCAGGTGACCACATGGAATCAAATCCTTGGTCACTCCTTGGACCCTATGAGCCTGCTATAGGCAGGTACTAAACTTCAGAGCAATGCAGTCTATTACCTACCAGCTGTGGTTAGAGCCACAAAGTGGCCTNTAAGACCTGAACAGGATAGACTATGGGTTACCATTGGAACCTCACAAGCCAACACCTCACACCATTTATGACCTCACACCACTGGAACCAGGGCTCTAGTCTCTGCACTGTCCCCACTATTTCAGTCCTGGGCTATGCTCAGAGAACCTCACACATTACTATAGAGATACTTGTACTCTGTTTATTGCCTCTTTAGTCTTAATTGTAAAGAACCTGAATCAACATAGGTGTTCATGAACATATTAGTGGACAATAAGTTGACAAATGGAAGTTTATATGTTAATTATACACACACAGAGGGGATGCTATTTAGCTCTAAAAATTATCACAAAATATAAGAAAAATGGATAGACATCAAATGTATATCAGTTGAGGTCACGCAATCATATAAAGAATTATACTGAATGTTCTCCCTCATATGGTTAATATAGACAGTAATATATGTACATATGTGAAGAAATGTGTATGTGGGTACACTATGTAAAGTAGAAAAGGGAATAAAGTTTAAACATTTGTATATGAGGAAGGATTTAAAGCAGATAATGAACATAGGCTGTGAAAGAGGACATAAGATAACTCTTTCAGGTTCCAACTCTGTTGTGGATTTTAGTTTTCATGGTGTGTAAGTGCATAAAATATATTCAGTGTACATAGTGTGAAATTCAATGTGAACACCTCAGATTCTGTTCTAAATGTCTATTCTAACTGTACAGAAGTACATGACCTCTGTAATTTAACAGGATTTCTCTTGAGTCACCAACCTATTTCTAAATCATGACACAGACACTTATTAGTTATGAATGCTCGGCCTTAGCTTAGGCATGTTTCTTCCTAGCTCTTATACTTTAATCTGTTTCTCTTAATCTGTGTTCAGTCTCAGGGCTCTATAACTTTTTTTTTTAAATATATATCTTGCTTTCCTGATGTCTCCATGGCTGTCTGGAGACTTTCTGGCTTCTGACCCCAGTGTGTCCCTTTCTCCCTTGTTGTCTTCCCCTTTTCCCCCATCCTAGATTTCTCTTCCTATTTATTCTGTCTTCAAGCCCCGCCTATCCCTCTCCTGCCTAGCTACTGGCCATTCAGCTTTTTATTAGACCAATCAAGTGCCTTAGGATAATATTCCACAGCATAAACACATGAAACTCAACTNTGCCTTGTTAAAATATTCCACTACACTGTAGTTTTGAGGTCTTGTTAATTTTCACTTATGAATTTTTTTCTTACTTTCAAAATAATAGGGTTTAAAATTAAAGAGATATGAGAAATGCCACCTGAGTTTCTGAGTCTCTGCTATACTATTTAGTCCTGAGTGTGTCTGTCTCTGCTATACTATCTATTCCTCACATTGTGAGCCTTTGCTATATTATTTACTCCTGAGCTTGTGAGTCTCTGCTAAACTATTTACTCCTGAGAGTGTATCTCTGCTATAGTTCTCACATAAGCTGGTCCCTTGAGAAGCTTTCCCCATGGAGTGTAGCTCCAAAAAAATCATACTCTTGTAGAACAATTGTATACTCATTAAGATCATATCCATTCATAAGGAAATCTCCCTCTGTGTTCTGAGCAAATTAATAACCAGGTCTACAGAGACTCTAAGCAGGAAGAAAACACTGACTCACAAACACATAGCAAACCCGACCTTTGTTCAAGATGTATTGCTGAACACATCTTAGACATTTTTAAAAAACAGAACCTTCCCACACAGCAGCCTTTCTTTGTTATTATCTATGATGGTAATTAAAGCTCGAAGCATAAACTCTTTCCTATGTAATCTAGAGGCTTATTCATTTCTGTGTTTCTCTAATGTGTATATGACTTTTATATGTTAATAAACTGTTTTTAACAAAACTCAGTGATAGAAGGTATGTGATGTATTGTAACTTCCTATCCACCAAGATCATTTGACTGTTACACTCTTTTCCTAACTTTCATAATTGTAACACGAATCTTGAAAGGTCTTATTAAATAAATAAAAAAAAAACAGAGACAGATATTGGGGTGAAAGCTAAAAGATCAGGGAAACAGAACAAGCCAGCCACATTCCTACCTCTACGAAATCCTCAGCCTCAAGAGAGTGAGATTCTGTCTCCTCATATCTTATATACCTTTCTGTGTCCTGCCATATAACATCCTGGGATTAAAGGACTGTGTGTTTCCCAAGGAAAGGCATGAGATCTCATGTGTTAGGATTAAAGGTGTGTGCCACAATGTTCGTCTCTGTTCCCAATGTGGCCTTGAAGTCACAGAGATCCACACAGATCTCTGCCTCCTGAGTGGTAGGATTAAAGGTGTGTGCCACCACTGCCTAACCTCTATGTCTAATTAAGTGGCTGGCTTTGTCCTCTGATCCCCAGTCAAGCTTCATTTGTCAAAGACAAATAAAATACCACCTTGGATAACAAGGAACAAAAGCAGTTGTGATCACTATTGATGTAGGAGGGATGTAAGGGAATGTGGGGAGACCACTGTTCATTTCTTCTGTTGTTCTCATGGCAAAGCCAAGGTGAGTCTAGCCACATCTCATCTCTGCAAAGATATCCCTGTNTCTTCCCTTAGATTCAGGGCTCCTTACTCCTCAGCATTTGAGCCCTTCTGGGAGTCCACTCACTTGATCCCACGTAATGCCTTCCCAGTAGGATGCTGACCCTTTGTAACCTTTATGACAGCCAGGTTCATGTGCTGTAAACACTGCTAAAACAGGTCAAATTTGGACATATCCAAAACCAACAACTTTAACATGGTATTTATTTTGAGAGAACTTAATACATGTATATTGAATGTTTTATTCAAATCTCCACATTCCTTCACCTATTGCTTCTTACCCTTAAAAACACTTGACTCTCCCAACTTGATCTTTTTTTCTTCATTATTTCTTCATTCTATTTAGTGCACCTCCATCTGCAGGGGTGTAGAACAGTTGACTAGAACCTGGAAGCCTCTCAGATTGACTGTATCCCTCAGGAGCCATCAATTGTCAATAGCTCCTCCACTCAGGAAGAGATGTAGTAAGACACTAATGCAATCATGCTTGTTGTATGGTGGGGTTTAGCTTGTGTAACTGTTGTCCAGGTAGTAATAGCCACAGTGTGTTCAAGCATAAAATGGTACTGTCATTTCTAGCAATGTTTCACTCTTCCAGAAATGTTTCAACATTTCTACTGTCTCACTACAGACATCTACCATATCTGGCTCTGACATTCTTTCCTCCTCTTCTCCCTCAGGAATCAATAGCTTTTGTCTTTAGATGTGTGTAAGGACCTCTTTTACAATGTGTGACATGACACAGGTGTCACTTTTAGATTAGGGCCTTCCATAGACTAATATTCTCTACACTTTGACCAATTTACATCTGCATACTATTATCCATCTACCACAAAGTATTTTCTGGTGGGTGTTGAGAGGTGCCTGACTCTATGGGATAAAGATGAGAACTTGAGTTCATTTCGTGAGTATCCACTTATTAGAATAACAGCATTAAATTCTTCCTAGGGCTTATCACCTAGCCAGGCAAAAGTATATCATGAAATTGACATCATATCAGTAACAATTTGTGGAATAAACTTTAAATCCAATCAGTGTGGGATGACTCATCCCTAACAGGCTTGAGGGCCAGTCAGCCCAAACCAGTAAAAAAGANACATTCTGAGAGCCAACCTGGGTCTGCCTAGGGGCCTTAGCAACAGCTGCTGAAACACAAGCTGGAGACAACCTGGATCAATGAGAGGCAGCCATGTCACACCAGCAGATGCATATTCATCAGACCTTCCCCAGGATGGGGTGGAGGANATATAAGGCTTGTCTGTTCCTGAATAAACTGAGCTTGTTGTTTCCATATTCTCCCTTAGTCTCAGTGGTTTCACTCTGCCCCTCCTTGGCCCCCTCCCCCAAAGGGAACAANAGCACAGGACCTCTGCTACAAATCAGAAAATGATTGGTTACTTTCATAACTTTTCTGTCATTATTGCTCTACGGGCACTGTTGTTTTTGTATCAGAGGCACAGCAGCTTCACCTGATACTATCACTACCTAAGCTGATAACTTCACCCCTTTAACTGCAGCTGCTGCCTTGCTGCTAACACCTAAGAGTGGAAGACCCTTCTTATAGTTTTACCTAACTCTCTATCCATTTATTTTACGAATAAGAATTCCATAGCCAGATGATGGGTGAAAACCTGCTATCTCAGAGATACAGAGCTTCTTACACACCAATGGGAGTAATTACAGGAGCTTGGATGACTCCACTAGGAAAAACAACAGTAACTATGCCACAGTCCAGATTCCAGGCTCTCAATGGAGAAAGTTAGGACACAGTAAAGGTTTCATGGAACATTTATAGTTACAGAAGAAAGAGACTCATTAATCAAGGCAAGTTCCAAACACACTGCTTGAACAAACTGTTGGGGGTTACAGGAAAGAGAAGTCTCTACTGTTCTCTGATGACATTCCTAGCATTTGTGTTGTTGGAATTTAGATATTCATGTTAACATTCCAAAATAACTTAATATTCCTCACTATGGATTCATTAGAGGTGGATAAGATCTGAATTATCAGCAACGATTTTACCACACTTCATACATTCATGAAATTTGTAGTCAGAATGACGCATTTGATGTGTTTTAAGGGTTGAAGTTTTTAAGACATTTATACCATTTCTCTCCTGTATAAACTATATCATGTGTTAAGTAAGGATATAAAAATTAACATAGCCTTTGCCACATTACCCACAATTTCAGGGACTGTCTTCAGAATGAATTTTCTCTCTCTCTTTTTAATGTTGTCTAAGTTTTGAAGATGAGGGAAAACACTGANACTCTTCACACCTTTAGGGTTTCTCTCCAGTATGAACTTTCTTGTGTTTCCTAAGGTCCGAGTAATAATAAAATGCGTTGTGACATTCTTCACACTTGTATACTTTCTCTCTAGTATGAATTTTTTGATGTTGCCGAAGACTCTTAGAAGAGGCAAACCGTTTGCCACATTGAACACACGTATGAGGATAGTCTTCAGAATGGATTGTTTGATGTTTTCTAAGGGATAAAAAGGAGTAAAAACATCTGCCACACTCTTCACACTTGTAGGGATTGTCCTCCCAGTGAATTATTTGATGTCGTCTAAGCAACGAAGATAAATGAAAAGACTTGCCACACTCTTCACAATTGTAGGGTTTCTTTACACTATGAATTTGTTGATGCATCTGAAGGAATGATAGTTCATAAAAAGCTTTGCCACATTCTTCACACTTGTATGGTTTCTTTTTCCTACAAGGAAACCTTTGATGGTGCTTCAGGAATGAGAGATCATAAAAACCTTTGCCACATTTTTCACATTTGTAGGGTTTCTGTCCAGAATGAATTCTTTGATGTTGCTTCAGCATTGAAGGATAGTAAAAAGATCTGCCACAATCTTCACACTTGTAGGTTTTTTCATCAGTATGATTTTTCTGGTGTATAAATAGTGCTGAGCGAGTATTAAAGGTCTTATGACATTCTTTACATGTGTAGGGTTTTTCTCCAGTATGAAGTCTCTGGTGTATGGAAAGTGCTTTATGAGAACTAAGGCCCTTACCACATTCTTCACACTTGTAGAGTTTCTCCCTTTTATGAATTCTCTGGTGTTGAATATGCAGCGAATTACAATCAATGACCTTGTTGTAAATGTTATAATCATTGGATGTTGTTCCTGTTGAGGAAAAGTTGAGATATAAACAAAGGCTAGGAAACATTCTTCATACTTACAATGCTTATCATTTTAAAAGGAAACATTTACTCATACATATTGAAGCATCAGTGAGAAACTACAGTATATTTCAAAACCTATAGGTACTAAGCAGAAATGGTAAAATATTGTAGGTAGAAATAATCTATACTTCTACTAGAATAAGGGCATGACCAAATAGACATAATGGCACATTATTCAAAGTTTAATAGCTAAGGAAGTTTTAAAGGCATTTCACTAACAGAAATAAACCTATTAAACAATAGAGATGTTATATGGCCAGACACCCCTGTAATTATAAAGTACCCAAGCCAGGAAAAGAGAAAGTTAATTGTGACTGTATGAATTTGAGCCATCATCTAAATAGAACAATTTTATACTCCACATAGAGTTTTATTTTGGAAGGTACAAAAGATATGCTGCACAATAAGNAGATGATACACAAAAAATATTAAATTTACAGCTCATAAATTCAGGATAGTATGTTGTATTTGGATGACAAGAAAATAGATACCTGAAACATTTCAAGTCATGATAAAAAAATCTTCAGNATCACCTGTACATTACACAAATTTTATCCAAGACAACATATTCATCAGTGAATAGATGACAGCTTTACTTATTTCCTTTTGTGTTTGTTTTTGCTTTTTCAAGACAAGGTTTGTCTGTGTAGACCTTGCTGTACTGGAACTCATTATCTAGACCAGGCCTCCCCAAAACTTAAGAGATCCACCTACCTCTGATAGTGGATACCGAGGTGATCCTCATACCTATGCCTGCCACCCAGCTGGAATACGAACTACATGCTAGTTCAAATGGCCATGCCCTGTTCCCTGGGTTTGAATTTCTTCCTTTTAACAAAGCTAATCTCAGAGCTAAGATATCAATGCATGATTGTGGGAGGAGTCCTCAGGAAAATGGTAGATAATATATGACAGAGGCTCTGCCACAGGGCCAGTCAGCACAGCAGGCTTCAAACACTTTAAAGATCTAAAGAATATGGTATTTAATATGTTTTAATAACATAAGGTTTTCTTGACAGAAGAACATGTCTGCTCCTGGCAGCACCCATTTACTTTAAGGAAGATGATGGGCATTAAAGAAACTCCATATGGAGTTTGCTTTCTTTATAGCAAAAACTAANCATTTGGACAAATAAACTGCCCTTGTGGTGGTAGTTTGTTTGTGCTATAACAAATAAAGCTTGCCTGGAGATCAGAGGGCAGAGCTAGCAACTAGGTAACCATAGAGGCCAGGCCCTGGTGCCACATGCCTTTAATCCCACCACTAGTGAGGAGG
>LZPO01088125.1:21506-32506 GCA_001675575.1 Neotoma lepida | reverse complement strand
ACTTTTTCTTGCCATGGCATTGGCAAGAGCAAAGTTTTCTTACAAGAGGGACAAGAACATACTAACTAGAAAATAAAATTATGGTATAATAAACTCATTGAAACAAAAAAAATCTAAACAAAAGGCAATAGTAAGTAGGGAAGTCAGAAAGTGACAGAATATATTCACAAGTCTCTTGACAATGGTTTGCTCCAAATATACAAATAATTACCTCACAAGAAGCAAAATGANAAACTACAAAATTCTTCTAGAAAAGGCTTAAACAAGCATTTTACAAAGGAAACTTTTGTTATATGACTTATGCACAAAAATGTACTCAAAATCTTCAGTTATCAGAAATGTGCAAGTCAAAACAACAATGAAATATCACTCTATATTCAATTTAAATAGTATTGCCACACATTTTACCAAGAGTTCTGAGCTACAGAAATATTCATATACCCCGCAGGAGTATTCATAGTACCTCCTACCCATCAGGCCCATTTATAAAACCCCTACTCCAACAAATAAAATGTAGATATACCAGAGGGTGTGTCTATCATAGGAGAATTGATAAATAATTGCATTTCCCAACAATAGAATTCTATTACAAAATAGAATGAATAAGCTAATGTTTTATGCAAAAGCACAGAGTAAATCTCAGAAGCACTCCACTGGATGAAAGAAGGCAAACACAACAGAGATACAGGCTGTATAATTTCACTTACATAAAATTTCAAAGCAAGAAAAACTAATATGTGGTAAATAAAATCTCAACAGTGCTTTATAGGATTAACCAGAAAATAGTACTTGGGCTCCTCTCAGGAATTTAGAAGACACAGTTTTGACAAGGATGAGTTATAGGTCNTATGCAGTACTCAAAACCAATGGATAAATACTTCTGACATTGACTATAAACAATTGCTCATTTTTAGGATTGAAATATTTNACACAAAAAAATGTGAAAAATGATAGTAGTGTTTCATGTAAATGCCAGTAATGATGTCCTAGTTTCTTCTCCTGTTGCTATGATAAAATACCCTGANAGAAACAAATCAAGGGAGAAGGGGTTTATTTCAGCTCACATTTCAAGGGTATAGTCCATCATGGTGGGGTAGCCAAGACAGCTTGATCATAAAGACCCTACTCACATCACATTCATGGTGAGGAATCAGAGAGGGCTGAATGTCTGGTGTTGTCCTTTCTCCATCTGTATGGTCCGTGACCCCAACCAGAGAATGAATGATCCCACCCACACTGGGTAGACTTTCCCATCTAAATTAAAATAATCAAACCTAGATAATCCTTTAAAGGGATGCCGTAGAAGGGCTCCCAGGTGTTTCTAAATTCTGTAAATTGACAGTTAAAACTAAACATCACAAACAGGAGACCCAAAATTTTAGGAGCTGATTCATGTTTGCATATTTGTAACTTAAAAAATAGATATATAAGTTAAGTATGGTGGTCCATTTATTATTTGCAAGTGGCATAAACTTGCATACATGTATTCAATCTGTTGCTTTGAAAATATATAGTAAAATATATATATATATATATATAATTTACATATATATGTTACCTCAGACACCAAATATAGTTGAGAAGATTTAAATTTTATTCTGCAGTTTTTAAGGCATATAATACATTGTGATTGACTGTACTTGTTTGTACTACATTATATTTCTTGAAATATTTATCTTATCTAACTGAAAATTAGTNGGTTTTGATCATCTCTACTTTATCTCTCAATAATTCCACTCTAGTCCTTATAACTGAAGTTTAATAGATTCTGTATATAAAANATTTTTTAATACCTGGGAAATTTCACTTAGGATAACTCCTTCCATATCCATCCATATNGTTNCAAAGGAGTGGACATTTTATTTTTTAAGGCTTAATTATATTCTGTTGCTGGTGCCACCAAATTCTTTCTCAGTTTACCTGTTGATTACACAAGTTGACCCCATATCAGCTATTCTGAAAAATCCTGCAACACAAGAAGGCAAACATCCTTTTGAAATAGTGGTATTACTTCCAATGAAAATATATGTACCCATATGTCAATATATCTTTACTACAGTCTGGTGATTTATTTGTGTGTGTGCTGTTTTGTTTTGTTTTGTTTTGTTTTGAGAGACGTCCTCACTGTTTTCCATAATGACTGCTAATTTGAGTTATCTTGCAACAATGTGCAATGGCTTGTTTTTCATCATGGTCTTTCCATCCCTTCTTGCCTTATATCATTTGAATAATGCTTCCGTTGTAAACTATTATTTTACTAATGATAAGTAATGTTGAAATAGTTTGCTGTTTCATATGCCAGTTAGCCTTTTAAGAGTCTCTTCTTCTCCTCCTTATTTTCCCCTATTTTTTTTTTCTTGAGACAGGACTTCTCTATGTAGCCCTTGTTGCCCTAGAAATAAGTATGTAGAGCAGGCTAGTCTTGAAGTTGGAGATCTCTCTCCCTCTACCTCCCAAGTGCTGGGATTAAAGGCATGTGCTGCCACCGCTGCTGCTACCCTCCTTCCCCCCCGCCCCCCAGCTAAGAGTCTATTCTTATCCTTTGCCAATTTTTGATGGGCTAATTTTTCTGAGTTGGGATAAATTTGAATTTCTTTTGTATTTTATGCATTAACCTCTTATATGATGTACAGCGTGCAAATATTCTCTCTCATTCTATACTTTTCTCATTTTACTTTGTTGATAATTACCTTTAATGTGAAGATGATTTTAATTTGATTCAATCCCATTTGTCTGCAGTTTTAGTGCCTGTATTTTGAGGATAAATTCAGTAACAGTTATTGATTGCCTAGACAAATGACATAGAGATTTACATATTTTCTTTATGAGTTATTAAATGTTTTTTGAGTTATTTAATGTTTTAAAAGTTCACATTCAGCCTTTGACAAAACTTGATTCATTTCTCATAAGGNGCAATTGTTAATAGCTTTGTTGTTCTTGCAGAGAGCTAAGTTTGATGCCCAGAACCTACACCCAGAAGCCCACAATTCCCTTTTAACTCCAGGTCCAATGGGTGGAGTGCACTCTTCTGGCCCCCTATGGTACAATCCACACATGTACACACACACACACACACACACACACACACACACAAATTTAAGAAGGAGAAACTAGCATAGGATACTAAGAAAAAATAACTAATATGTTTTAAATCAATACTGTAACACCACATCAAACATCTTTACCCAGCCAGATCTCCCCCATTCTTCTTCTTCTCCAAGGTATGTTTGTGTGTGTGTATGTTTGTGCGTGAGAGAGAGAGAGAGAGAGAGAGAGAGAGAGAGAGAGAGAGAGAGAGAGAGACTGCATAGACTGTGATGGACAGAATCCTGACAACACATTGGATGTTGTCCAGGAATAACCAGTCATATCAATGCAACTCAGATCACACTCATGGGACATGACAAGAAAGTTGGTTGTCCTTTAGGATATAGTCACCCTGCTGCTTGCTAGAAAGAGTGACCTCCTTTCCTCTTGTAATTACTGAATCCAGACCTAATGTCTGGTCTCATTTAAAAATCTCTGCTTGCAATGTCTAAGCCAAGGCCAAGTACAGTAGTTAGTGAACCCCCGGAGCTGCCAACAATTAGAACTTTGAAGCACATCCTTGCCAGTAGATTATCATGCCTGCTCCCGTTAGAATCAACATTGCTTTTTTTGGCTCATAATGTAAAATGCAATTCCGTTTCAAAGATAACTGCTTTAATTCACAAATGGTTGACAGCAGCAGGATTATAGTGTAGGCTCTGAGTTTAAAAATAGTTTGGGTTTGGTTTTAAGTATCTCTGCCTTGAGTAGTATTTCACAGGACAGCAACAGAGAAGAGGATAGCAGTACGTGGTTTTATCAGCTCATGAATANAGACATACCGAGGGTATGACAATTGAGTAATTGGATTTGGAACTGAAGTCATGAGCTTCTATTTCATATTAGGAAACATTTTGAAGAAATAATGTATAAGTTTCATTAAAATTTATGCTGTGATTTATTTGATTAAACTTCTATAGTGATTTATTAGGCATAATTGCAAAGAAGAGGTAGTTCGGTTTCTCCCCATTTGGGTAGAAGTTAAGTACTCTTGAGTCTAAACTTGGGGGACATGTCCTCAATAAAGTAGAGCTTATAATTAACATTTCTGTGCATTTCCTATAACGCAAACATGCAAGAGGGAATATTTAAATGCCTCGCAATTAAAATGAAAACATTTTCCTTGTACTGGCAGCCTTTTAACTTTTCAGTTCATCGTATTTATGGCTATCATTATTAGACATCTGGAAAAATATAGTTATGCTTGCTATTTATATTGCAAACTAAAGACTTTGAATCATTTTGTAGACATGATCTCATTAATGCTCTCTGCATCTCTGTGAGGTAAGTGCAATTATCCTCATTTTATTGAGTTTAAATTACTTTCNAAGGTGTCAAAGAAAATTGTGGCAGGATGAGGGGGAAAAAATGTAGAGGTCTCTGAGTGTCCACTGTAATGTTAAATCCTGTTAAGTAAAATTGGAAAATTAAGAATCAAATTTTAAGTGGCTAAAACATAATTTTCTATAAATAGTGATTCAATACAACTTGTATGACATGTAACATTTTGTGGTTATGCCATTTCCAGCATAATTTAGCAGCCTGACTCATATTCTAATATATTTGTCAAACCAATATTTTATATAGTGACATTATCCAAAGTTTTTTTCATAAAGAAGAGAAAAAGGAAACTCCATGAACACAGTGACTTGTCTAAATTGTTGTCACTTTTCTATTTATTTTTCCCTGTCTCTTATACCCACAGCCACACTTATAGTTGGAGCTTTCTTTTCAAGTAGTTATTCTTTGGGAATGGGGTTGTATTATCAGTTCTCATTTTTTGTTGGTAGATATTTAACAGCTGTTTCCCTTGCTCTAAATATTTCCCAGTTTCAGATGTCACTGAAGATAAAATTCGAGGTTGTTTGATTCCTCTCTAACTTCACTTCTGTACATTCAAATATAGGGGATACTATAACAAAATACTTTGATTGGGCTTTGCTTTTCCTTTTTTTTTTCCAGCAAGAGTTCTGAGATCATTCCAGGAAGCAAGAAGTGGTTCTTCAGCAGACTGTCCTGAAAACACACACTCACATGTATAAGAATGAAGCTGAGTACTTNCTTCAAAGAAAATCTAAAACTAAACCCAGAGCTAACTCTTCTTCTACATTTCCAAAAACCAAATAAAAACAAACACAAGTGGGGAATATTCATGCTTGGATTCAACAATGACTTCTTAAATTTGCAGCCCAAATCCAGAATAATGAAAGAAAAACTAGAAAGCTAGACTTCCCCCAATGTAGGCAGTACTAATTNGACCCAAGAGATTATTAATAACAATAGGAAACCACGAAGTTGGGAGGGTGATGGGGTGGATGATATTAGGGGAATTTAGAAGGAGGTAATGGTAGATGTTGTGCTCAAAATGCTTTGTATGAATTCATGGAATTTACAAAAATTAAAAAAAAAACCATATCCACATTATACTGTATGCTTAAAACTACTATTAAGACTTAAAAAATAACTGAGAACNGGATTAAATACTGGCAAACCAGNTTTTGATAAGGGCTCAATGTTCTGAATGTAGACAGACCTACAATCCCCCCCCAAAAAAATCCCTAAAAGCAAACAATTAAAAAAATAAGCCAGGAAGGGTTGTGGCTCAGTGGTGGGGTACTTGCCTAATATGAATGAGATTCTAGGTTCAAAACTCAGCACTGTTCACCCCCTAAAAGCCACAAATAAATAATAATAAGCAAAATATTTGAATAATTTTCTGTCATCTAAATGTCATATACAAATGACTAACGAGCACAGAACCCATCACTCACCACCAGCAGTTATTAGGAAAACCATGTGAGACTCTTTTCTTGCTTTATATTCCAAAGAATAGTAAAAGTAATTATTGTGATNGGGATGGCAAGGACAGAGCAAAACTGNAAAAGTGGAATATTTATGCAATAATAATGCTCATGTGAACTGGTACAGACCTGATGATATCAATTCCCTCCAAGAACTAAGATAGCATGTGACACCTCCCACCACTGTTAAGCATACATCCCTAAAGAACTGGAAACAAATTCAAATAGAATCTTGGACACTAATTTTATTTCCATGAAACCATTCATAATGGTAAAAATTTGAATTTTTCCCTGTGTCTATCAACATAACTATGCATAGCGAATATGATAGGTTACAGAGTATGTCATATCATTTAGTCATAAAAATGAACTTTTTTAAAGATTTTTTTTCTTAATTAAGAAATTTTTTATTCATTTTACATACCAACCAAAGATCTACCTCTCATCCCTCTTCTCACTCCCCTAAGCCTTCTCCCCCAACCCTTCCCCTATTCCCTCCTCCAAAAAGGTAAGGCCTCCCATGGGGAGTCAGCAGAGTCTGATACATTCAGCTGAAGCAGGTCCAAGCCCCTACCCCTGTATCAAGGCTGTGCAAGGTGTCCCAGCATAGGTAATGGGCTCCAAAAAGCCAGCTCATGCACCAGGGATAGATCCTGATCCTGCTGCCTTGGGGCCCCTTAAACAGATCAAGCTACACAACTGTCTCGCTTATACACACAGTCTAGCCCAGTCCTATGGAGGCTCCACAGCTGTTGGTCTAAAGTTCATGAGTTTTCCCAGTAGCTTGACTCAGTTATGTCTGTAGGTTTCCTCGTCATGATCTTGACCCCCTTGCTCATAGAATCCCTCTTGCGATAGTGGAGAGGGTGCCTGANCTGGCCTACCCTGGTAATCAGGTTGGTGAATACCCTAACTTTCATCATAGAGCCTTCATCCAGTAACTGATGGAAGCAGATGCAGCGATCCACAGCCAAGCACCAGGCTGAGCTCTAGGAGACCAGACAAAAAAATGANCATACTATACACACATATACTATAACACTGATAAACCTTTAAAACATGCTAAATGCAATGTTAGAAATTAATAACAAATATTTTATGATTCTGCTTAAATAAAACGTTCAAGTAGGGCAAATTTATGGAGCTAAAGTATAGACTATCAGGGACAAAAGGTACAGAAAAATGGGAATTATTGTCTACGGTGTGGTGTATGACTTTGGAGTAGTTTTGTGGTTTTGGAAATAGTGGTGATGGCTATGTGACATCTTGAATGTAATTTAAAAAAAATTACACAGTGAAAAAATATAAAATGAGAATTTCATGTACATGTATACTTTATCAACACATTACTTTTTATATTGTGTATGTCAACACAAACTAACCTATAACATATACAAATGAAACTTAAGTTATTTAATTTTATGTTTCCTGAAAAAGAACAGGTTATATTTTTATGTAGTAAGTTTAATTTATTGACTGTCCAAGGCATATCTGATAATTGAGAGTACAGAAGTTTCTTTTANAGTTAGGTCAGATGGTCCTGAAAGACATTCTTCCCATTGCAAATCTCTAAAATAAACATCACTTAATATTTAGGGGGAAAATCATTCTTGATTTTTTGTAAAAGCAAGATTTTAGTATTGGTAGAATGAATCCCTATACTCTTTCAAAATGAATAATTACCACATATGTAAGGTAGTCATTCTGATTATCTCTGTTAATTTGAATAAAGATACAATATTATAATGGAAAATCCCATTATGTTAATGTATGTACACAGATATCCAAGTTGAACTTTTCAAGAAATAGTTAAGAATCCTTGAATATGTGAGGGGCTCACAGTGATATTTTTAGTTTCTAATACATTCCTTCATACTTTGTTTTATAAAAAATAATGTTACACCCTTCATCCATTAATAGGTCATATTACACCGTTGCAAAATGTAGAAGAGGTAGTCTAGGAGGGATCAGTCCCTGACATGAAAATCAAAAGCTGTATGTTGAATGGCTGACTGTCTTTTTGTATCAAGACCGCAAATGACATTCAACCCAAACATTATCAGGATGCTTCACTGAGTGGCTCTTGCTTCTATAGAGCCTGTATGAAGGAGAGATTAATGTAGGTCTCCACATACATTTTTATTATCTGTGAAAATAAAAGTTTTATTGTAAATGGCAATCAAGTTCATCAAATAGGAAGAAAATAATTGTCTTTAAAAGTGCTTTATTTGNGTCCTCCACAAAGGGGATGAATTTTGCCAGTTGGTACTGGGACTGCAGAGACAAGATAAAATAGTACCACAGAAGACAATTTGGCTATCTTCCTTTTGTCTCTTCCTTCCTGTTTCCCTCCCTTCTTCCCTTCCTCCTCCTTTCCCTACTTCCTTCCATCCTTTCTATCTCTTTCTACTATTGTTCCTAAATCTCCCCATATTTCCCTTCTTATTTTTTCCTATGGAAATATAAGGTGAAGAGACAGCAAATTGGTCAAAACTCAGACCAGTTCTCTGTCCTTCCATACTGCAGTGTCTAGCATTTCCAACCAGTACTAAACATATGTGACAGAAACAAAAATACTTTAAATGTGAGAGGAAAAACAAGCACCCTTCCATCCATTAACATTTGCAAGTAGGTCTCCATTTTGTATACTGAGCAAGGGTCTCTTGCCTATTCTGCTGCTGGCTGTTTAGACAAGCTTGGCTAGCCAGCTTGCTCTGAGTCTTGTCTGTCTCAGCATCTATCACTCTGGAATGTAGCCTGCCCACAACACACACAAGGATTTTATGTGGATTCTAGGAATCCCAATTTTGTTTTTCACAATTATTGGCCAAGTGCTTTACCCATTGACCAACCTCCCTGGCTTATCCATTCTCTTAGCTACTAATCACATTGANGATCTGATGTGCATATTGTCAATTTAATGCATTCTTTGAAATTGATGCAACAATTTATTTGAAAATAACTGTTTTTATCCTTTTGTTGGTGGAGGATTTAGATTTCGTTATATATTCTGGAAACTAACCTTTAACAATGATAGCTCACAGTTGCTGGTTTTGTTGTTGTTGTTGTTGTTCTGTTTAAGGGTATTTAATTGTATTTTTAGCCCTTTAAAGATGTTACCATATCTGTGCTACTTTGAGATTTTGACAGTGCCTCTCATGTCATTTGTATGGCTCCTCTTGTATATGATGTTTCTTATCTCTGACTGCTCTTTAGATTAACTCTCCAGCATTGTTTCTACAATTTGATATATTTGTCTTGGTGTGTTCAAAAAGCAGTGTCCTTGGTGTTCNTTGAATTTCTGGAGCATATTAAACTGATTTTCATCAAATTTTGTAAAGAACTGAAACATTATCTCTTCAAATACCTTTTCTCTGGCTTGCCCTTTTCCCTACATACCATGGCATATCCTGTGACCTTCCCGTAAGTCAGTGTTCTGTCAGTCATTGTTTTCAGTTGTTTTTCTCTAAGTAGTTTACTTTAGAACATTTATCTTCAAAATACTTTTTTTCTTCAATGCCTTAATCGATTATTTACTTGATAAAATTGGTTTTCATATAAAGGCACTGTTCATTTCATTGACAGAAACTCTATTTTCATTATTTCACCAATATTCCCNCTTTGCTTATTTATATGTTTTTCAAGGTCTGGAATACACAAGGGGNTTTATAATAGCTTAAAAATTATTTTGTCAGAATTTCAATTTATATATCTTCACTTTCCTTATATATAATGATTTATTTTCCCCTCTTATTATGGATCATATTTTTCCAAGCNTGCTAACTTTCTAACACATGGCAGACATTGTTAATTTTACATCAGCAGAATCTTTGTATTCTTTNCCTATAATTAGCATTGCATTTGGCTCTGCCTTGCAATGCCATGACANGGAGTAATCTTGACCCCTTTGAGACTTCTCTTCAAANGTATTAGGCATCAAACCCAGAAGAATCACTGGTCTAGAGCTAATTTATTACCACCAATGTTAGAGTAATCTTTTGATAACGCTAAACAATGCCATGTATGCTATAGCTCTTCCTACTTTGACTATTTTGAAAACAAGTCCCAGTTCTTTGTCATTGCTGGAAATGAGCTTGAGTGGTAGTTTCCAGAAGTTAGTTCTCTTTTCAGAGAGTTTTCTCTTAGTAATTGTCAGATAGCCAGGCATGGACATGTATGACTTACTTTACTCCTAGCATTCTGGAGGGTGGTGGTAAGCTGTTCTCTGTGAGTTCAAGGCTAACCTGTCTATACAGAGTGGTCCAGGCAAGCCAAGCCTCCACCACAAGACCCCATCTCAGTCGTTGTCGTCATCATCGTAGTCGTCCTCATCATCATCAGCAGCAGCCCTCCCTCCCTGATCTCTCTCTTCAGTTTCCTTTTCTCCATAACCTTGCATTACAACATGGTCAAAGTGCCTTACTTGGCTTTATTTCTATGCTATTAGTTGATCCCTACTTCGAGACACTAATGGCCTTTCCTAGTTACACTATGGCTTAGAACCCTTTCCACCCAGGCACTAGAGCTAATCACAAAGACGGGTTTTGCTTTCTTTCTCATGGGAGTTAGTTGCCTGCTGCTTTTTGTCCATTGTCTGAACGCTGATTTTTTTTTTTGACACTTTTCTTAACGATTGGTGAAGGGGAGTCAATGTGACCTCTGTTCTTCCCTATTAAATGGAAGTAAGCATTGTGTACACAGTGTTAGTTTGTATTTATTACCCTTTAAAATTATTATTTAATTCTACTGTGATGCTCTGTATCAATTTATTTATCTAGCATCATGTTTTGAATAGAGGATTGATTTTGGCCTTGGTTGTTATAAAAAGGGGTGCTAAGACCATCCATGTGCTCATGTTCTTGTGGCCACGTTCATGGAATATAGAAATGTTATTAGTGTTAATATTGATATTAATGTGTTAATATTCAGTACAGTGATCTTTCACAAACCATTTGTTAATTATCTATAGATACTTTTGGATTTCTAGGGTTATAATTACAGCATCTGTGGAATAGTTTCTGTTTTATTGTTGATTCTGATTATGTATGTTTCCTTCAATTCCAAAGTTCATTGCTGAAGTCTGTTGATAACAGCAGGATTCCTAGCAATGTA